>JALPQI010003942.1:0-65772 GCA_025490895.1 Thaumatotibia leucotreta
GAATGATTTTTAACCTCTGTCTAGTTATATATGTTACCTTTGCATTGGTTTGTTTGTTCAAGGTGTGCAAACTATATCTACTTATATTACGTTATAAAACGCAAAAAGAAAATTGTAACTATAAATGGGAACTAAAATTAAACGATCAACTGTAAGGAGTTTAGATGGTTAGGTAATTTAGGTATTATATATGAGGACAGATTAACTAGATGTATAAATGCATAAAGATATTTTTAAATTCGTAAATTGTACCGTTTTACGTTTTCTTGAAAGATTATCAGATGGGTTACTTGGGACAAGAAACACCTGGAAATTACATACTTAAATTAATATGTATTAACAGATAACATCAGAAATCCTTGAAAAGGTACTTTACTTTTAAAACATAATAAAATTATTTAGCAAAGCTAACTTACCTTGTCAAACGCAGGATGGAGTTTTGAAGTTGGACAGGCATTGGATGACAATATAGATCTCGGATTTGTTTTTACAAAACAGTCATTTTGGAAGTGGTCCGAACAAATTGTGTCGTGTTTTTGCGGAAACCAGTTCAACTTTCCAGTCGCCGTTATCCAGCGTTCTCTGACACATGGTTCTATAGGAAATCTAAAAATTAAGTCAGAATTTCTTAAACTATATGTTTTTGTATAGTTGCTTCATTGTCTGCACTCTAGATAATTATTATATTATTGCTAAATATAAATAAATAAATAAATGTTTGGGGACAGTCTCATACAAATCAACCTAGCCCCGAACTAAGCAAAGCTTGTACTATGGGTGCTAGGAGACAATGTATGTATGTACTTAAATAGAGAAATACACATAATTTATACTTACTTATACATAGGAAACGTCCGTAACTCGGGAACAAATTTTGAATTTCTACTAACACCGTTTAGTTGTAAGAGTTTACATAGACTATCGATAACAAATTCAGTGTTGTGTCTCTTCACTATGTCTCTCGCCCATACTAATTTTATATTGAATTTAATATAACTTTTTTTACTTAGCTGTGATAGGAAACGTTTGAATTTTGTTTATTAACGTAAGTAGACTGGTTCCTGCACCGGATTACAGAGCAATGTGGCATTCTTGGTATATTTTTATAGTTTATATACCCATGACGTCCCGAGAGGTACTGACAGCACATATGCGTAAAACGCATATGCGCGGCACGGGTTTTTGTCTGTCACGCCGTCTCTCTATAGGCGCCCTAAGAGTTCCAACCTCCTTGGTCACATCATTACATAACAAGCCACTCCAAATAAAAAGATAATGTCATTTGTGACATTGACATTATCTTTATACGCATTGTTTACTATTCGTTACAAAGCAATTTTCAGTCCATACACTTCTAACTAAAATACTCTGATAGCTGACCAAATTAGGCACTTAGACTTGCTGTAGTGGTAATAGGTACCTCGACACCAAAATTGTCCAGACAGAAATTATTTTCATAAAACCTTTTGAAGATGGATGTGAAACCCTGCCCAGAGCTGCAGCCTATTGAGGAGTTGGCGCTGGATACGGTGGTATCTGTGGTGAATAGGGCCAAGGAACAGTTAGGAGCGCGACAGACTTTGAAGGAACTTGCACGTAATTTATATTTGAGTACTACTCGGGTTCAACCGCTTAATTTTGGTGGTATCATTTTGGCCGAAGTTTCTAAACTTCTCTATGTTATACTTCGTCATTTGAGTAAGGTACCGTGCCTCCTTCAAATGACAAAGTAGCACTTTGTAACGAATAGAAACTTCGGCAAAAATGATGAAACTAGGGAATGCAAAACCGATTATTTTTATATGGGCATTACCGATTTTAATCGGTTATTTCATACAAACCGTAACCGGTTTTGCACTCTCTAGTTGAAACGCTGAAATATTCCCTCACTCGCACTTGTACAGTAGCCGTACCATGAGTTGGAAAGTAAAGTATACGTTAGGTTTAGCGCAATGCATTTTATTGCGCTCGCACTGATATAATTAGAGCGAGATGGCCTACTTTACGCGAGTAAATCCTAACGTTACCGAAACTTGCAAAGTCATGGTACGGCTACTCTAGCCCTATCAAAAGCTTCGCGAATCGAAACGACCACGGCCTTAATGTAGAATGCTTCATTCAGGCTGCCGTGAAGAGTTCGGCGGTGAAACTAAGGTGGACATCACAGGCCTCCGGCCTCCCCTGGCCATCACTGCTGAACAACTCATCGACGACACCATTAGGTATAACAAAACCTCATCAATACGAGGGCTCTCTGTCGTTACAGCATTTTCCATTCTGGATGCTTAGCCAAGTTGCCAATCGCTTGTGCTTAGTAGCGTATCGTAGTTTTCCCTCTCTGTTACTCTTTCATATTAGAGCGACAAAGACAGTTAGCTGCGATTGACGATTAAGCGCTAGCGATTGGCAACTTGGCTAAGCATCCTGGTCTATTTTGGGCCTTCGCCTTAACTTTTTGGTATGTCTGGATGCTTAGCCAAGTTGCCAATCGCTTGTGCTTAGTAGCGTATCGTAGTTTTCCCTCTCTGTCACTCTTTCATATCAGTGCGACAAAGACATGCAGCTGCCTTTCGTTTACGATTGACGATTAAGCGTTAGCGTTTGGCAACTTGTCTAAGCACCCTAGCCTACTACCCCGAACACCGAAGTTCGTAAATTTCGCGGATTTGTCTCTGTCACTGTTACTCTATCGAAATCGTCATTACCATTAGAGTGACATAGAAAAATACCCGAAATTTAAAATTTAAAACACTCCCTTCTGTCGTGTTTTAAATTATGGCCACTCGTTTTAATCTTAAATTTTTCACACTTGTAACGTAATGTATTCATTCTCAATTTACAAGCGTATTTAGATTAATTTCTTCATTTGTTTGTTGTAGATTCCATTGGAGGCTGACCGACCTCTTTCAGTTTGCGCTCAACTACAAGAACACTTCAGTTGACGAGGCTTCTCATTATTACTACTATGAGGTACGCTGCGGCCCTGCCACAAATCACCAATGAAGGCTCTCTCGCACTTGTGAATTCGTATATAAGGCAACACTTCGTTCGTGGTTCGCGGTAGCCCCTCTGGCCTGGGGCGGTACCACGAAACACGAACGATGTATTGCCTCTCTCTCGCACTAGTGAACTCGTACATAAGTGTGACAGGGAGGCAACACTTCGTTCGTGGTTCGCGGCAGCCCCTCTGGCCTGGGGCGGTACCACGAACCACGAACGATGTATTGCCTCTCTCTCGCACTAGTGAACTCGTACATAACTGTGACAGGGAGGCAACACTTCGTTCGTGGTTTGCGGTAGCCCCTCTGGCCTGGGGCGGTACCGCGAAACACGAACGAAGTATTGCCTCTCTCGCGCTAGTGAATTCGAACGTAAGTGTGACAAGGAGGCAACACTTCGTTCGTGGTTCTCGGTAGCCCCTTTGGCCTGGGGCGGTACCGCAAAACACGAACGAAGCATTGCCTCTCTCTCTCGCACTAGTGAATTCGAACGTAAGTGTGCTAGCGCAAACACCAAGTTCATAAATTACGGGGATTTGTCTCTGTTACTCTAACGAAGGTGTCATTGGAGAGACAGAGAAAAATCTCCGAAATTTGCGAATTTCGTAGTTTGCGGTAGGGCCGCTGGGGTGTGAGGATATACTGGGCAATGGATTCTATAGGATTATAAATAAATATTTTCCTTATAACCCTTTATAGGGCACCGGTCTCAAAAACGACCACCCTATAGCACTATCTTTTTCATTTTTTTTCTTGTAGACAATTTTTCGTACAATATAATGGCGTTGAGGCTTGAACCCACGATCTTTTTGAGTCTTGCCCGTTAAAGGGATAATTAGTGTAGGAGTAGTTTTCCGATTTGTGACATTTCTAGCCGGAAACTTATTTTTGGTCCCATAGAATAGAGCATGCAATCCCGGGATTCAAATGTATGCAATCACGGGGTTGTATAATGTCAAATCCCGCATACAAATGAATCCCGGTATTGGATGCACTAAATACAACGTTTGGCCGGTCAGTCACGTAGGTACCATATAAAAAACGCGATTTTTTTCCCGATTTTTGGGTCAAAATTCTTTTTGTTGTCTTATTTCGTGTCTCTAAAAAACGTGACGCAGTGGTGATTTTTGTATGAGATGATGTTTTGTTTTAAATTTGTGATGTATGGATTAAAATCTAGCGTGAAAATGAAATACAAGTGCACCGGATTTTTTAATATACTGAGTGGAAACAGCTAAAAGCGTGACATAGTGGTATTGAAATTAGACAACGAAAATAATTTTGACCCGTTTTCCAAATCAGAATGCGGTAGAGAATAATGACCATTATTTTTTGTCACACCCTGTAGGATTTGTTATTTGACTAACAAAACTTAAAATTCAAGTCGATACTCGATACCTACACAAGAGCAGATATTTTTAACAAAACTCTACCCATACAATCATAATCCAAGATAAAACAATCATTATTGATTTATTATCGAAGATCGCACAGTGTTTTATGGAAGCCAATAAAGTGACATCCTAGTTTTATTACAAATTACTGTACTTTAAACCATTATAAAAGCGAGACTAAAACTCCCGCGTGTCAGTTTTGTGTAGTTTGCGAGAAAAAAAATTTTGAAAATCGTGTTTCAGGTACCCGGATATTACGAAAAAAAAATTATATTGTGCAATTTATTAAAGAAACTGTCGTGTTGTCCTATGTGTTGCATAGAACTTTCAAAGACGTATATTTAGAGGCAATGACGGCCCCTCTTAGTACATTCGTTTCAAAGATATTAATTATTTATTGATTTTGTTTTTTATTTTTTTTTCTTCCATATTCCGCCGTAGTCGCCAGAGATATTTGTATGACAGCTTCATTAGTATGTCTTCTATATACGCTATTTTTTACAAGAGATAATTCCTTGGAACATTCAATTTATAGTCAATTGAAATTTTCGTTCAGGGCTGCCACTACCAATATCCGAATTTCTCCGGATATAAAATTAACACAGTACCTATTTACAAATGCAATAACGTAATGTTTCTAACATGGGAATTCAATTGGTTAAACTGGTTATACCTACAACTATTTGTTTACTATGCTGCGCTAATAGTATCTATCTATCATGCGGCACAATACACCAAAATGCTGTTTGATACTGTTTATTATTTATAAGAAACGTTTGCAAATATTTGTTCTAAAACACGAATAAAATAAGTAACGACCAAAAATATTTAAAACATATTTATTTGTAAACAGTATCATTTAAAGTAGCAAAAAGTAAAATCAGAATCATATCAAAAATAGCAGTTTATGTGATTGTACATTTGTACATAAAGGCAGGCATTAATACTCGAGTATATAGGTCTATGACACGAGGTGTCAGCCGAATGTGTGCCATGCTAAATTATCATTTAGTGTGACATTCAATGACAAGTCATTGTTTGTCTTCTTCTACTTGCAGGATCTCTGCCCCATTTTGAAGCTCATAAAAGCTGTCGTCTTGTATTGTGTCTTCATCAGATGGTAGTATAGATGGATTTTGTGGTTCTTTTAATAAATCTAATGCGGCAGGTGGTAGGGGTCGTTTTTTAATATTTTTTAGTCCTTGGGACATCCGTTGTTCCGATATTATTGGGTCTGATGAGACTAACGCTCTATGAAACAAATCAAACATTGTTTTTATTCGGTCTGATTTGCGAGTATGGTGCTCTCAATCGTGACGCCAATATTTATTTCTCGATTCTGCTGCTTGCTCGGAGAGCATTCCAACTGGAACAGAAGAGTTTCGTATAATGGCAACTCCATGGGCTAAAAGTTTATGCACTGTCACTGTCATAGGACACCATTGATAATTCTCTTCCTTTACATATTTTTCGGCCAGTTCTTTGCAGAAATTACCAAACTTCTCTGCGTCTATAGGAAGACCACTTGTTAATACAACTAAAATTGTGTGAAGATCGTCCACAAGCCACTTCTCTAAACCAAGAATTTTTGCAAAAGTTTCGCGATGTTTGTCGGACAAAACTGTTCTAGCAATATTGCCGTCAGTAGTGCCACTACTACGTATTTGGGCGTACGACATCGACTAAAACTCCAATTTGTTGTCACAAAAATCAAGCATAGTACTCATTGACTAAAGTAATTAGAGTAATTAAAAAAAACAAGCTTTATTTTAGTTTTATAATAGTTATTTGTTTTACTAGGGAGCAAAGTGATTGTTTAACTCTCGTGCAAATTTTGAAACCCGAGCAAGCGAAAGATTCTAGAATTTGAACCACGAGCGCAGCGACTGGTTCATAAAATGGAATCTTGAGCGATGCGAGGGTTTTAAGGCACGAGAGTTGAACAAGCTTTGCTGCCGAGTGAAACACAACATTTTTCACCACACTAAAGCGAGTAAACATGCGAAATAAAACTCAATCATAACAAATTTGCAAGTCCTCAACTTCCAAAGAATAAAGAAATCAACAAATAATAAAACAATAACCTCAAATATTTATCTTGGCGTGGCTTGTAATTTATAAAGAAAAAAATATTCGGATGCGTTCTGAAATTTGCATAGTGAAAACACTTTCATTTTTCTATTGTTTTTATTTGTCGTATTTTTAGAACTTTTAATTAAAAGCCTTTTACAACAAAATGTGGTATTTAATTTGGATTTTAGCATATTGAATATAATATTATGAAAGGTTCATGTGTATGAATCTGTTTGAAACTATTGAGTTTTCGAACGTACTGTCTAGTTCAAACGTCAAAAAGCTTATTGCACTCTCAGGCCGTATAAGTTATTGCTTTAGTCTATCCAGAAGATTAAAAAAAATTACTTTAACCTCTAGAGATTAAAACACAGTTTTGCGCTCTGAAATTGAAGGACAAACAGCGTGTTTACGAGCAGTGTGGTGAAAAATATTTTAATCATACATTATTAATATTTGGCGAATATCACAGTCAAATATCAAATATTTCTCTCAATAATTCTTTTTTACAAACGGCGATTCCAAATCCACAGGTATTAGCGGTATGCGTTTAAAATTCAGTATCTCATCTAAGTCCATGTCAGCATCTGAAACAAAAAATACATTGAAGTATACTGCCCTAAACTAAAATTCGACAATAAAAACCAATCCAATGTATGACACGGTTTTTTTACCCTTCATATACAAACACGACTTGCAAGATACTTACCAATAAATCGGTCCTCGAAGCAGTGGCACCACATTGTTTTTAAATGAACACATCGAAACCAAGAATAATAGATATCCCTGAGAAAATTATGTCTAAAATAAAAAAAACCGAAGTGTCAACCCTGGAAGCCGGTTAACCCGGATATAAAGTGTTTAAGTGATTACTTGAATGTTCCATGGAATTATCTCTTGTAAAAAATAGGGTATATAGAAGACATACTAATGAAGCTGTCATACAAATATCTCTGGCGACTACGGCGGAATATGGAAGAAAAAAAAATAAAAACCAAAATCAGTAAATAATTAATATCTTTGAAACGAATGTACTTAGAGAGGCCGTCATTGCCTCTAAATATACGTCTTTGAAAGTTCTATGCAACACGTAGGACAACACGACAGTTTCTTTAATAATATGCACAATATCATTTTTTTTCGTAATATCCGGGAATCTGAAACACGATTTTCAAAAAATTATTTCTCGTAAACTACACAAAACTGACACGCGGGAGTTTTAGTCTCGCTTTTACAATGGCTTAAAGTACAGTAATTTGTAATAAAACGAGGATGTCACTTTTTTGGCTTCCATAAAACACTGTGGATCGGACGAAGCCATTATCTGCTACAGCTTTTGATTAAAAATTTCGCCTGCTTCTACAACTCCCGTATGGTCTAGTGGCTAGGATACCTGGCTTTCACCCAGGAGGCTCGGGTTCGATTCCCGGTACGGGAATATTTTTTTGTATTTTTTTCTGTTTGGTATTTTTAGTTACTACTGAGAAGGAAGAATTTTGCTTTGTAGATAACAAGGTACCTACCTACGCTTATTATATCATCAGTGTTTTTCGAAATGGGTGACGTAATCAATCTGAATCAACCGAATCCATCTTTTTTAAGCATTTCGTACAGAATTCAATTCATAATAATAAAAACTAGTCTCGATCCATCTTTTCTGGCTGCTGGCGAACATAGGCATTTATGGGAATTTATATTTTTTTGTTAATTGGGTGGTTTTAGGTAACAAAAAACTTTTTCTTAGAAACATTTTGGGACATGTGGTAAAATAAATATTTTCCCCACAGGCCATGTTCAGCCAGCCAACGGCCAAGTACCCAATCCCGCAGGCCACAGCAACAGTGTACTTCAGGGTGCAAGAGAGACACACTCACCCACCTAGCAACACACCTGTCCCTATGGTAAGGCCATATTCAGTAGGGTGGATCGATCTTTTTATTTTTGGAAATTCATAAAATAATCTTTATGGATCGATACTTCGTGGCTAAAGAAACAAAAAATATTTCGATCATTTTTGGATTTACTTTTAATTTGCACTTCGTTTATAGGCCCAAAGATAGACTCTATTTTTAAGGTTTTTTAAGAAAAGTCAGTAGTTCGTGGATATTTTCTGTTTTACTTTTATGTAGAAACAAAATAACATTATTTGTCATAAATTTAGAATTTGCACAATTTAATTACATGAAAATTATAACCAGTATCGGCAAAAACTGGTTTTCAACTTTGAGGCTCTTGCGGCAGTACTTGCCAAATGACTACCGGAAAAAGATATAGTGTTAAAGAATGTTACTTTTTACGACCATCATTTTATTGGCCCACGGTTCCAAAAATGGTCGTAATATATTTTGTTTCTCTAGCCACATAGTATCGATTCGTAAAGATTATTTTATGATTATCCGTAAATAAAAAAATCGATCCACCCTAATATTCAGCTAGCCAAACGGCCAAGTACCCAATCCCGCAGGCCACAGCTACAGTGTACTTCAGGGTGCAAGAGAGACACACTCACCCACCTAGCAACACACCTGTCCCTATGGTAAGGCCATATTCAGCCAGCCAACGGATATTTACCCAATCCCGTAGGCTACGGATACAGTGTACTTCAGGGTGCAAGAGAGACACACTCACCCACCTAGCAACACACCTGTCCCTATGGTAAGGCCACATTCAGCTAGCCAACGGACATATACCCAATCCTGCAGGCTACAGATACAGTGTACTTCAGGGTGCAAGAGAGACACACTCACCCACCTAGCAACACACCTGTCCCTATGGTAAGGCCATATTCAGCTAGCCAACGGACATATACCCAATCCCGCAGGCTACAGCCACAGTGTACTTCAGGGTGCAAGAGAGACACACTCACCCACCTAGCAACACACCTGTCCCTATGGTAAGGCCATATTCAGCTAGCCAACGGACATAATACCCAATCCCGCAAGCCACAGCTACAGTGTACTTCAGGGTGCAAGAGAGACACACTCACCCACCTAGCAACACACCTGTCCCTATGGTAAGGCCATATTCAGCCAGCCCACGGCCAAGTACCCAAACCCGCAGGCCACAGCTACAGTGTACTTCAGGGTGCAAGAGAGACACACTCACCCACCTAGCAACACACCTGTCCCTATGGTAAGGCCATATTCAGCCAGCCCACGGCCAAGTACCCAATCCCGCAGGCTACGGATACAGTGTACTTCAGGGTGCAAGAGAGACACACTCACCCACCTAGCAACACACCTGTCCCTATGGTAAGGCCACATTCAGCTAGCCAACGGCCAAGTACGCAATCCCGCAGGCTACAGCTACAGTGTACTTCTGAGTGCAAGAGAGACTCACTCACCCACCTAGCAACACACCTGTCCCTATGGTACGGCCATATTCAGCTAGCTAACGGACATATACCCAATCCCGCAGGCCACAGCTACTGTGTACTTCAGGGTGCAAGAGAGACACACTCACCCACCTAGCAACACACCTGTCCCTATGGTAAGGCCATATTCAGCCAGCCAACGGATATTTACCCAATCCCGTAGGCTACGGATACAGTGTACTTCAGGGTGCAAGAGAGACACACTCACCCACCTAGCAACACACCTGTCCCTATGGTAAGGCCACATTCAGCTAGCCAACGGACATATACCCAATCCTGCAGGCTACAGATACAGTGTACTTCAGGGTGCAAGAGAGACACACTCACCCACCTAGCAACACACCTGTCCCTATGGTAAGGTCATATTCAGCTAGCCAACAGACATTTACCCAATCCCGCAGACTACAGGTACAGTGTACTTCAGGGTGCAAGAGAGACACACTCACCCACCTAGCAACACACCTGTCCCTATGGTAAAGCCATATTCAGCCAGCCAACGGACATAATACCAAATCCCGCAGGCTACAGCTACAGTGTACTTCAGGGTGCAAGAGAGACACACCCACCCACCTAGCAATACACCTGTCCCTGTGGTAAGGTCATATTCAGCTAGCCAACGGACATTTACACAATCCCGCAGACTACAGGTACAGTGTACTTCAGGGTGCAAGAGAGACACACTCACCCACCTAGCAATACACCTGTCCCTATGGTAAGGCCATATTCATCTAGCCAACGGACATATACCCAATCCCGCAGGCTACAGCTTCAGTGTACTTCAGGGTGCAAGAGAGACACACTCACCCACCTAGCAACACACCTGTCCTTATGGTAAGGTCACATTCAGCTAGCCAACGGCCAAGTACCCAATCCCGCAGGCTACAGCTACAGTGTACTTCAGGGTGCAAGAGAGACACACTCACCCACCTAGCAACACACCTGTCCCTATGGTAAGGCCATATTCAGCTAGCCAACGGACATTTACCCAAGCCCGTAGGCTACGGATACAGTGTACTTCAGGGTGCAAGAGAGACACACTCACCCACCTAGCAACACACCTGTCCCTATGGTAAGACCATATTCAGCTAGCCAACGGACATTTACCCAATCCCGTAGGCTACGGATACAGTGTACTTCAGGGTGCAAGAGAGACACACTCACCCACCTAGCAACACACCTGTCCCTATGGTAAGGCCTTATTCTACAGGCCATATTCAGCTAGCCCACAGCCAAGTGCCCAATCCCGCAGGCCACAGCTACAGTGTCTCTTCAAGTTGCAGGACCTTGAAGAGACACTAATTCGCCTAGCAACACGCCGGTCCCTATGGTAAGGTCTTATTTTACACGCCATTTACAGACATGTCATTTTCAGCTAGCCAACGGACATATACCGAATCCCGCAGGCTACAGCTTCAGTGTACTTCAGGGTGCAAGAGAGACACACTTACCCACCTAGCAACACACCTGTCCCTATGGTAAGGTCACATTCAGCTAGCCAACGGCCAAGTACCCAATCCCGCAGGCTACAGCTACAGTGTATTTCAGGGTGCAAGAGAGACACACTCACCCACCTAGCAACACACCTGTCCCTATGGTAAGGCCATATTCAGCTAGCCAACGGACATATACCCAATCCCGCAGGCTACAGCTACAGTGTACTTCAGGGTGCAAGAGAGACACACTCACCCACCTAGCAACACACCTGTCCCTATGGCCTTATTCTACAAGCCATATTCAGCTAGCCCACAGCCAAGTACCCAATCCCACAGGCCACAGCTGCAGTGTCTCTTCCAGGTGCAGGACCTTGAAGAGACACTAATCCGCCTAGCAACACGCCGGTCTCTATGGTAAGGCCTTATTTTACAGGCCATATTCAGACATGTCATATTCAGCTAGCCGACGGACATACTCAATTGCGCTGGCTACAGATACAATGTACTTCAGGGCAGGGATCGGATACCGGTTTTTGCTCCATACAAAAGAACGGTTAGAATTCCATTTTTTTCGTTCTTCGGTTTATATTTTTTTTGTTAATGGAGTAATTGAAAAATATGATGTTAATAATTACATAAAATGTTGAATACTACATAAAGAGCGTAACACATTTTAAAATATTGAGCTATATCGAGGTTTTTCTAAAAATCCGGTTCCGATCCCTGCTTCAGGGTACAAGAGAGGAATAAAAACACTAATCCGCTTAGCAACGTGCCTATCCCTATGGTAAGGCCTTATTCTGCAGGCCATATTCAGCCAGCCCACGGCCAAGTATCCAATCCCGCAGGCCACAGCTACAGTGTCTCTTCAAGTTTACAATATATTATTAAGCATCTATATCTATACTACTAGAGATGTAAAGTTAGGCCTCTAGTTGTCAGAATAAAGAGAAATTAAGATTTAGAGGGGTAAGTAGTGAAACGTATACGGACTAATACTATATTATTCAGAACGTATAAATTCAATTTGTATAATTTGGTAACGCAGAAAGGACAATTGGTACAAATGACTTAATCTATAATATCATAACATGTCATTTCATTTTGTATAATTTACTTTACATATAACATTGTTTACTACGTATAACAATATTTTGACATAATAATGAAATTATATAATTCGTGTAAGTTGAAATATTTTGGGGTAGTAATCTTTTCTGGTAGCAGCGGCCCTACCGCGAAAAACGAGATTCGTAAATTTCGAGGATTTGTCTCTCTCACTCTAATGACGCATTCGTTTAAGTGACAGAGAAAAATCCTCGAAATTTACGAATTTCGATTTTCGCGGTAGTAGGCCAGTTTCTTTATTTGGCAGTCGCAGTTCTATCCTAACCTAACCTACTTTTCTGGTCGCAGTAATTTCTGCAGGCTCGCAGTTCTAACCTGACCTAACCTACTTTTCTGGTATCAGTTTATATCAGAGAGGGTCGCAGTTCTAACCCAACCTAACCTACTTTTCTGGTAGCAATTTATTTCTACATGGGTCACAGTTCTAAGCTAACCTATCCTACTTTTCTGGTAGCAGTTAATTTTCGTGAGGGTCGCTGTTCTAACCTAACCCATTATGGGTAGCAGTTTATTTCTACGGAGATTGCCGCTCTAACTTAACTAAGCCTACCTTTTCTGGTTCTCTTTATTTCTGAGAGGTTTATTTACACAGTTATTTGAGACGTTAATTTTATTAATTTTATTTTAATTTGTATTTGTTATGAAGATTACATGTAACAGAATTAGTTAAAATGTCTGATATATGAAACGGTGGTATGTTTAATGTATGTTATATTATTTTTAGCTTATACTAATTGGAAATATACATTTTGTGTATTATATTAAACGATTTTATACATTTTGAACATTTGTAAACTGAAATTATGCAATAAGTTTGTATTCATTTCGATACGCACCCGATTTAGAGATGTAATACGGTGTGCCATCTAAGATGACATTTCCTAATATGCTACAACGCACACAAGACAGCTCATGATAACGCAGGTGATCATTTTAACAGCTTAATGATAAAATTGATAAAGGATGTACTGTGTCACAGATTCACTTCCGGCTGGAGGGGCAGCAAACCTCACACGACATCCGCTACGTCACCCTCGTCCCCGAGTGGTTGTTAGCCACCATCAAGATGAAGATCATGCTCTTCCAACGTATTGAGAAGTATAATATCTTCTGAGGTCGGGTCTATCATCATATCAGGAGTCCACTGCTGGAGATAGGCCTCCCCTAAAGATTGCCACATTGACCGGTCCTGCGCCACCCGTATCCAGCGGACTGCTAGCTCTTCTCCAGTCGCCGTACCATGAGGTTACCGCAATCACGTTTTGTGTAACGATCATATTTCGTAGAGTAGGGGGTTAGAATAGCGAATGCTCGTTTAGTCTGAAAGTCTGAATGCACCGGTTTTACTGGATTTTACTCGATACGGCAGTGGACGACTTTCGGCTGATATGATGATGATTATGATTGAAGTGTTACGTAAAATTAAAGTTTCTACGTATATTTCAGAATAATATTTATTGATATTTTATTTCGGTTTTTTAATGCATTACCACCCTTATTTATAAATGTGTCCTAACTTAGTAAGACGTTAAAGGTCTCTGCCCACTAGACCGTAGCATACCATGACCGTAGCATGAACGTATCAGACACGGAATGTGAGACGACACGGCCTACTATGCCCACTATAACGTGTGTACATCGTTTCATATCCGTGCTAAGCCCGTTTAGTGACCGTTGCATCCGCGTCGCAACCGCGTATCATCCGCGTCGCAACTACGTATCATCCCCGTAGTATGAGCGATTCATATCCGTCGTTATCGTTCCATTGTCACAGTTTTATCAGTTTCAAATTGTTTTCGCGCATTTTAGACTACTATCGCTCTGCTAGTATTTTCCTAGGAGTTTATTTCTACACCTATTTTTCTGAGCAGGCATCGTAAACTGCGATCGAAATCCATTGAAGTACTAGAGTTGTTACTGAGTCAAGTCAAAGTCAAAAATTATTTATTGAGCAGGCTTAGCAACAAGCACTTTCGAATCGTCAGTTATGCTACTTATACATTTATATGGCGGAATGTGTTTGTTTATCATTAATATCATTAAAGTATTAAATTACACTTATCAATGTCTAGGTAACCTAGACACTGATAAATGTTATCTATGATATTAAACTAAAACTTCTTGGAATTGGTAAATATATTGTATATAGATTTATGAGAGTACAGTATGTTCTTGTCATGATTGTCAATGTGACTCCGTCAAGTACTGGTTTTGTTTGATTATTTTTACATCTTCTAATAGTTTTGGAACAATAATTAATTTTAAATAACAATGGAGCAACTGAAAAAAAAATCGAAAAAATAGATATATCGAATTTGTGTAGGTAGGTACATATTGTGATAAAAATCTAAAGCCAATAAAATTTATTTTAGAAAGCCACACACAACCATAAGCATGGTTCTTACCATGTAAAAAAAGAAACAAATTGTGCAATCTATCTGGATAAATTCATTAATTTACACGACTGTTTCAAAATTAATATTTCTTTTCATTTTTTTTTTTGTAAGAAACGAAGTAATATTTTTGATCTCGATTAAAATCTTCGGTTTGCGGGCTTACAATCAATTAAGTAAGTTTTTTTCAGGAACTATAGCGATGCTGATTATATTGTTTGCATTGTTTCGCCATAAGAAAATTATTACTCACTATCAAAAGTGAAAAATTTGGAGAGTTTTAGATAAAAATTGTAAATACAATACAAAAATGTAAATAGAACCCGTATGCTCACCGTTTCGCCGCCTGCGCACACCGTACCGGCAACGTTGCGTGCCATGCACGTAGCGTGTCGGGGCCGGCAAAATATTCTCGCCGACAATTCTTGCCGGTCCGTGCATGGCACGCGACGGTGTTGGCCGGCGACGGAACGTCCTAGTGGGCATAGTCTCATACTTTTCCATACAAAGAATATTTTTTTGTCTGATACGTTCATGCTACGGTCATGGTATGCTACGGTCTAGTGGGCAGAGACCTTTAGTATTGTTTGTCTCTTTCGGTATTGTACACATACTAATTAAACCGAAAGGGACAAGGAACAAACAATAATTTTCGGTCTGCTAGGTTAGGAGACATTTATCCGGTTCTGGTATATGAATGAATGAATTAATATTTCTTTATTCTGGCAATAGACTCATTACAATATTATAAATATTTGTGTATAGTTGAAACGATATGAAGTGAGCTCGTTCTCTTAAAATTCCAGTAGCAGCAGTTGTTTATTTTGTAGTCTATTGTGCAATGAATAGAGTCGATAATCATTTTACTTACTAGGAGATCGTAACAATGTATAGTATATCGTATTTGTTTGAACGCAATAAACGTTTTTTTTTTTCATTTTTCAAATATAAAAGAGTACAAAAAAATACAGTACTTAAATAAAATACAATAAAATAAAGCAACTACGTATCACGTACGCAAGTACGTATCACACATGGATACCGCGGAACCGGATAAATAAATAAATAAATAAATAAATATCTTGGGACATCTTACACAAAACAACCTAGTCCCACGGTAAGCTCAATTAAGGCTTGTGATGTGGGTACCAGGCGACGATATATATAATAGATAGATACATATAGATACTTAAATACATAGACAACCATGACCAAGGAACAAATATTTGTGATAAATAAATACACAAATAATGCCCTCGCCGGGATTCGAACCCGGAACCTTCAGCTTCGTAGGTAGGGTCAAATGTCTCCTAACTAGCAGTGTTGGGCAAAACGCAATTGAATTACTAATTAATAATTACAATTACTAAAAGTAATTGCAATTACAAATTACAAAAAATTAAAGAAAAAAAACCTTTTTAAAAACAAGCTTTTATTATTTGTTTGTGAAATGAACTAAAAAGTTAAAAATAAATTAACTCTAAAAAGAAATATAACAATTTGTAACTTGATTGTAACCTTTAACGACAAATAAGCGGCTTCGTCTAGGACAAAATAATTCCATATTGTACAAATTTATTTAATTTTAACACTAAAACTCTTCACCATACATAATTATTCAATCTCGTCCCCCCTCTTTATCATAGTCCCCATTTATAAATGAAAGCGTGTTACATTTAATACAACACAACATTTTCCTCAGGCTATCACAATGTAACACGCTTTCATGGGGACTATGATAAAGAGGGGGGACGAGATTGAATAATTATGTATGGTGAAAAGTTTTAGTGTTAAAATTAAATAAATTTGTACAATATGGAATTATTTTGTCCTAGACGAAGCCGCTTATTTGTCGTTAAAGGTTACAATCAAGTTACAAATTGTTATATTTCTTTTTAGAGTTAATTTATTTTTAACTTTTTAGTTCATTTTACAAACAAATAATAAAAGCTTGTTTTTAAAAAGGTTTTTTTTCTTTAATTTTATTTTAAACTTTTTAGTACCTCTATTTTTAATTCGAGATTTACTACGACGTAGTTCGCAGCGCGTAGCAGCGTTATTGCGTTATGAAGTCCGTAGTTCGTTCACATGATATGTTAATATGTACTGATTTAAATATCAATAATGTTGAAATTATGTAATCACTTGTTAGTTATTTGTAACGTTTCTCATTCTATCCATTTCTTTTAATGCATCAACATTACAAGGTTTCTTCGACGTCAACTTGGAGCAGTCAAGTTCTTCGATTTGAAGACCTGCTAAAGACCTTACTCGGCTGAAAGCTACATAAGCTTGACCAGCAGCGAAAAATTTGGAGCCTAGATAAATAACAGCATGATCTACAGTAGTTCCCTGCATTTTATGCACAGTTGAAGCCCAAGATAAGACAATCGGGAGCATTCTTCTTTCAGCTGTGCCGTGATTAAATTTAGCAGGAAATTGAACTCATTTAGGGTGTATTATGTGAATGCCATCGTTACCAAAGTCTACGCGAACCGATGGTACATCGCTATCGTATAGTTGAGCACGTCTGTAATACGGCCATATGATTTCAGTGATGTGACCTATTGCTTCATTCACAAGTCCCTTAGCAACGTCAACGTTAAACCTCAACATACCATTCATCCCTCGGCACGTGCTCACCTTGGCATTGGGTCATCCATCCAATCAATCATATATAATTAATATGGGACGAAAGCAACAGACTCGTCAAGACGAATCAAACGAGACCAAACTCAATGGGGTTGCGTCGTTTAATTACGGAGTTCTTATGGCCACCTTCCGGCTCCAACATCAGTTTACTTAGCACATGATTGGTACGTCAGTAAGTCGCCGTGAGATAGGTTTTCCATCTTTTTCTACCAATATGAATAAAAGAGGGACGGATAGTCTATCTCGCGGCGACATATTGTCGCACCAATCCTGTGCTAAGCTTGCTGACCCTAGTTACCATATAGTATCAAAGTACTCTTCAAGACTAATCCAATGAGCCCAAACTCGATGGGGTTGCGTCGTTTAATTACGGAGTTCCTATGGCCACCTTCCAACTCCAACATCAGACCCTGGTTACCATATAGTATCAAAGTACTCGTCAAGACTAATCCAATGAGCCCAAACTCGATGGGGGTGCGTCGTTTAATTACGGAGTTCCTATGGCCACCTTCCAACTCCAACATCAGACCCTGGTTACCATATAGTATCAAAGTACTCGTCAAGACTAATCCAATGAGCTCAAACTCGATAGGGTTGCATCGTTTAATTACGGAGTTCCTGTGGCCACCTTCCGGCTCCATCATCGGACCCTGGTTACCATATAGTATCAAAGTACTCGTCAAGACAAATCCAATGAGCCCAAACTCGATAGGGTTGCGTCGTTTAATTACGGAGTTTCTATGGCCACCTTCCAACTCCAACATCAGACCCTGGTTACCATATAGTATCAAAGTACTCGTCAAGACTAATCCAATGAGCCCAAACTCGATAGGGTTGCGTCGTTTAATTACGGAGTTCCTATGGCCACCTTCCGGCTCCATCATCAGACCCTGGTTACCATATAGTATCAAAGTACTCGTCAAGACTAATCCAATGAGCTCCAACTCGATAGGGTTGCATCGTTTAATTACGGAGTTCCTATGGCCACCTTCCGGCTCCATCATCAGACCCTGGTTACCATATAGTATCAAAGTACTCGTCAAGAATAATCCAATGAGCCCAAACTCGATAGGGTTGCATCATTTAATTACGGAGTTCCTATGGCCACCTTCTAGCTCCATCATCAGATCAGCTCTATGTCACAATAACATTGCATTGTCATCCGATTTATACATGCATTCTAAATTTCAGCTCAATCGGAAACCGGGAAGTGGATCAAATTTAAGTTGCAAGATTTGATTACAGAACGACAGACAACGGGACAGGTGAAACTAAAAGCTTGTAATTACAGGGAATGTTAATTGTAATTATAAGTTTCAATTACAATTACAAAATGTATTTATTAATTGAATTAATAATTAAATTACAGAAAGTAATTAATTGAGCCCAACACTGCTAATTAAGATGGGCTAGTTGTGGCTGATGCTGTCATTCTTATTTTACATGACAATGAAAACTTCAAAATATTCGAGAGTTTCGGATATTCGAATTCGAATATTCGTTTTTTTTTAATAATAACAAAAAGTTGAAATTACGGGTAAAATTACTTTGATTTGAATCGTCAAATACTTCATAAGACGTGTTCTCTGGTGGCAATAATTACCTAATTTTCTTTTCATCAGCATCACACTGCTGTAGCACACGCTGCAATAAAAAAGTTGAATTCCCTAGGGAAGGGAGTAATAGAAATGTCAGTACGTCATAGAATAATATTTTTTGTTAAAATTGATCGGCAATTGTGATGAAAAACATTGTATGCATCGCGGTCAAATACTAACTCGAGTCATTAAAAAACCTTCTAACACTGGTTAGTAATTACGTACTTACCTCCCTTGATGCACAATGTACTATTTCATCACACTTGCTGTCTAAGCACGCCATTGCTTGCGCGCGTAGCGGGAGTAATAGAAAAGTGAAATTCCCTAAGGAGTAATAGAAATGTCTGTACGTCATTTTGGGCCCCCTCTCACCTAGCGTCTCCCGAACGTCGACGCCTCACCAACGCCCGCGCGGCGTCGACGCCGCGCTCCTGCGTCTAGGCTGCGCCTGTCGAACGTCAACGTCGCATTGACGTCCGCGCGGCGTCGGCGCCGCGTTAGCGCCGCGCCTCCTCGACGTTAATGGAGGCTGTCGAGCGTCGAAGCGTCTTGTCGGCGCCCACGCAGCGTCACTGCGGCGGACAGAGCACGCAACCCACCGCGTCTCAATAATATCAGTTGAAATGATACACACTAATTGTTGAATAAGATACACGTACCTTACTGTTCAAAATTTGTTCGATTATCAAATAAAGTCATGGATTCCGATGAAGAAACACTGCTGTTAACGTTACTATTGAAGCGGGCAGGTTGCGGGGGGAGAATAAAAAAGGATGCTTTGCTCTTCCGCGATACAGAATGTGTAGCTAATTAGTGCAACCCGCTATAATTACTTGCGTATTTTTTGCATGCAATTAATTTTCCCACCCTCCCGCCGCAAAAATAAATACGCAAATAACTATAACAAACCACCACCAATAACACTATACTCGACACGTGTTTCGCCTCTCTACGAGGCATCATCAGGAGTTGACGATGTTGTCGGTCTGGTGTCCAGCAACAGAATGAGCTGTCCTGTCTGGTCGGCCATATTTATAACCTCACCCTGACCCCGCCCCCTACCCCCTTCTCCCCCCCTGGCAACGGAAAAAATTCGTAATAACGGCGATGACGCAACATTCAGCTGCTCGTTAATAATTACACCTCTACCGTTGTACCTAACTATTTCCAATTGTTCCAGAACGTTCAAACGTAAACCTTTATCACAAACGTGCAGAACATTAAAAGAGTGGTCCTCAGATAAACTATGGCCACTCTCTATCAAATGCTTCGCGAAATTTGAACGTTCTGGATGGTTATGCCTATAAGATGTAACATGCTCCTTATACCTTGTGTTAAAATTACGGCCCGTTTGCCCCACGTACACCTTATTACAATCATCACAAGTTAGCTTATACACACCAGACTTCTTGCCCGTCTCAATTTGATCTTTGCCGTTACAAAGTTTTGAATGTAACGTATTGTTTGTCTTAAAAGCAACATTAATATTATTAGACTTCAAAACTTTGTAAATATCATCTGATAGTTTGCCAACATACGTAATGCTTGCCTGAAATTTCTTGGTGGGTTCAGACGGCCGTGCAGCATACAACATATTATTGATCATGCCATTCTGTTTCTTTCTGATTATACCATCCACAACTGACTTATCGTAGCCGTTAGAAACCGCCAAGTGATAGATGTTATTCAATTCTAGTTGATAATGGTCATCAGAAAGAGGCACAGTCAACAATCTATGCACATAACAATGAAAAGCCGCTAACTTATGTTGCCACGGATGTATAGAAGAAGCTGGTATAACTGCGTCAGTCTGTGTAGGCTTACGGAAAATTCGGAAATCGTGTCTGTTATTAACCCTTGTGATCGTCAAGTCCAGGAAATTAAGTGAATTGTCTTGCTCTAATTCCTTCTTAAACTTAATTTTCGGGTGCTTGTTATTAACCTCAGTAAAAAATGCATCCAGCTGTGTCACACTGCCCGTCCAACAAATAATTAAATCATCCACGTACCTAAAATAATACAAAATATCCCTATTACCTACAATATGCTGGTTTTCAAAGTCATCCATAAAAATATCAGCCATTAAAGGACTCAATGGTGAACCCATAGCCAAACCATCATTTTGCAGGTAATATTGACCCCCAAATCTAAAATAATTTTGTTTCATACAAATAGCAGTGAGTTGCAATAATTCATCCACCTCTCCCGGATGCAGCCGCTGTCTTTCAAACATACCACGAAGGATGTCCAATGTTTCGACATACGGTACATTTGTAAATAAACTGTCTACATCCAACGAAAGAAGGATAGCATTCTCAGGCAAGTTAATACCCTTGATCCTCTCTACTAGATCTAAACTATTCTTTAAACAAAACTTAGGCCGAAATTGGGATTTATCTCTAATAATGCAATTCAATCTCTTTGCTAAATTATAAGTTGGTGCACCCAAGTATGACACCACTGGACGAATCGGAATATTGTCTTTATGAATCTTTGGAAGACCATAAAGAACAGGAGCTCGTGGATTCATGGGGATAACCATATTCTTCTCATGCTCGGTTTCAAATACAAACGAAGAATCCTTAACCGCATGCCTAAGATCTTTCTGGAACGCTGGAGTTGGGTCTTTCCGTAAGATAGAAAAGCCATCACCTTGGATAATATCTAATACTTTCTGATTGTATTGACCCCGTTCCATGATCACAATGCAATTGCCTTTGTCTGCCTTTGAAACCACTAGATCATTATCTTGCACCTTTTGTTGTATAGATCTTAATAACAACATATTAGATCGTACCCCCGCATCCTCTACTAGACCAGCACCTTTAATAACATTAGCTACCATGGTTTTTGTGTCTACCTCACCACGCCCCCGAACAATAGCAACCTCGGCATCCACAGCCAAATTTTCAAGAACTCCTTGTTTTAGCTTAGGCTGGAAGTTATATTTCAATCCCTTCTCCAAAAGACCTACTTCATTTCCCGAAAATTCGACTGTAGTGAGGTTCTTCATGCGAGGGTGGAACTGGTGATGAGTTGGTGGTACTATTTCACCTCTGCCTAAGGAAGAATTAGAAGCTGCTGTTAATCTGTGCAATTTGTTAAGCTGTGCAATATACATCTCGTGAGCAAGTTCTGACGCGAAGTATCTGGCCTTTTGGTCAAGAATATCAAACTCGAGATTATGCAGCTTAAATGAAAGTTCGGAATATAGAACCTTAAGATGCAATTTTAAATTGTCTCTAACTGTAAACCAATGGCGAGATTCTTCGTTGAGCCAGACCTTTTGAGCCTTATTAATTGCCAACCTTGCCGACCTGCTAGTACTACTACAACGGAAATGGATGTAATTCGGTACAACATTCAGCTGCTTACATCGCTGGTTAAACCAAACATTCTGGACAGCTGCACGATGCTGTTTCGTTAATTTGACATAAAGTCGTGCCTGCTCAGCCACGCTAGCTGTTTTTAAGTAATTAATTGAATCAGGCGTTACTTTGCGGAAGTCCATATTCAAGGATGAACAATATTGCTTTGCTCTTCCGCGATACAGAATGTGTAGCTAATTAGTGCAACCCGCTATAATTACTTGCGTATTTTTTGCATGCAATTAATTTTCCCACCCTCCCGCCGCAAAAATAAATACGCAAATAACTATAACAAACCACCACCAATAACACTATACTCGACACGTGTTTCGCCTCTCTACGAGGCATCATCAGGAGTTGACGATGTTGTCGGTCTGGTGTCCGGCAACAGAATGAGCTGTCCTGTCTGGTCGGCCATATTTATAACCTCACCCTGACCCCGCCCCCTACCCCCTTCTCCCCCCCTGGCAACGGAAAAAATTCGTAATAACGGCGATGACGCAACATTCAGCTGCTCGTTAATAATTACACCTCTACCGTTGTACCTAACTATTTCCAATTGTTCCAGAACGTTCAAACGTAAACCTTTATCACAAACGTGCAGAACATTAAAAGAGTGGTCCTCAGATAAACTATGGCCACTCTCTATCAAATGCTTCGCGAAATTTGAACGTTCTGGATGGTTATGCCTATAAGATGTAACATGCTCCTTATACCTTGTGTTAAAATTACGGCCCGTTTGCCCCACGTACACCTTATTACAATCATCACAAGTTAGCTTATACACACCAGACTTCTTGCCCGTCTCAATTTGATCTTTGCCGTTACAAAGTTTTGAATGTAACGTATTGTTTGTCTTAAAAGCAACATTAATATTATTAGACTTCAAAACTTTGTAAATATCATCTGATAGTTTGCCAACATACGTAATGCTTGCCTGAAATTTCTTGGTGGGTTCAGACGGCCGTGCAGCATACAACATATTATTGATCATGCCATTCTGTTTCTTTCTGATTATACCATCCACAACTGACTTATCGTAGCCGTTAGAAACCGCCAAGTGATAGATGTTATTCAATTCTAGTTGATAATGGTCATCAGAAAGAGGCACAGTCAACAATCTATGCACATAACAATGAAAAGCCGCTAACTTATGTTGCCACGGATGTATAGAAGAAGCTGGTATAACTGCGTCAGTCTGTGTAGGCTTACGGAAAATTCGGAAATCGTGTCTGTTATTAACCCTTGTGATCGTCAAGTCCAGGAAATTAAGTGAATTGTCTTGCTCTAATTCCTTCTTAAACTTAATTTTCGGGTGCTTGTTATTAACCTCAGTAAAAAATGCATCCAGCTGTGTCACACTGCCCGTCCAACAAATAATTAAATCATCCACGTACCTAAAATAATACAAAATATCCCTATTACCTACAATATGCTGGTTTTCAAAGTCATCCATAAAAATATCAGCCATTAAAGGACTCAATGGTGAACCCATAGCCAAACCATCATTTTGCAGGTAATATTGACCCCCAAATCTAAAATAATTTTGTTTCATACAAATAGCAGTGAGTTGCAATAATTCATCCACCTCTCCCGGATGCAGCCGCTGTCTTTCAAACATACCACGAAGGATGTCCAATGTTTCGACATACGGTACATTTGTAAATAAACTGTCTACATCCAACGAAAGAAGGATAGCATTCTCAGGCAAGTTAATACCCTTGATCCTCTCTACTAGATCTAAACTATTCTTTAAACAAAACTTAGGCCGAAATTGGGATTTATCTCTAATGAGCTGAATGTTGCGTCATCGCCGTTATTACGAATTTTTTCCGTTGCCAGGGGGGGAGAAGGGGGTAGGGGGCGGGGTCAGGGTGAGGTTATAAATATGGCCGACCAGACAGGACAGCTCATTCTGTTGCCGGACACCAGACCGACAACATCGTCAACTCCTGATGATGCCTCGTAGAGAGGCGAAACACGTGTCGAGTATAGTGTTATTGGTGGTGGTTTGTTATAGTTATTTGCGTATTTATTTTTGCGGCGGGAGGGTGGGAAAATTAATTGCATGCAAAAAATACGCAAGTAATTATAGCGGGTTGCACTAATTAGCTACACATTCTGTATCGCGGAAGAGCAAAGCAATATTGTTCATCCTTGAATATGGACTTCCGCAAAGTAACGCCTGATTCAATTAATTACTTAAAAACAGCTAGCGTGGCTGAGCAGGCACGACTTTATGTCAAATTAACGAAACAGCATCGTGCAGCTGTCCAGAATGTTTGGTTTAACCAGCGATGTAAGCAGCTGAATGTTGTACCGAATTACATCCATTTCCGTTGTAGTAGTACTAGCAGGTCGGCAAGGTTGGCAATTAATAAGGCTCAAAAGGTCTGGCTCAACGAAGAATCTCGCCATTGGTTTACAGTTAGAGACAATTTAAAATTGCATCTTAAGGTTCTATATTCCGAACTTTCATTTAAGCTGCATAATCTCGAGTTTGATATTCTTGACCAAAAGGCCAGATACTTCGCGTCAGAACTTGCTCACGAGATGTATATTGCACAGCTTAACAAATTGCACAGATTAACAGCAGCTTCTAATTCTTCCTTAGGCAGAGGTGAAATAGTACCACCAACTCATCACCAGTTCCACCCTCGCATGAAGAACCTCACTACAGTCGAATTTTCGGGAAATGAAGTAGGTCTTTTGGAGAAGGGATTGAAATATAACTTCCAGCCTAAGCTAAAACAAGGAGTTCTTGAAAATTTGGCTGTGGATGCCGAGGTTGCTATTGTTCGGGGGCGTGGTGAGGTAGACACAAAAACCATGGTAGCTAATGTTATTAAAGGTGCTGGTCTAGTAGAGGATGCGGGGGTACGATCTAATATGTTGTTATTAAGATCTATACAACAAAAGGTGCAAGATAATGATCTAGTGGTTTCAAAGGCAGACAAAGGCAATTGCATTGTGATCATGGAACGGGGTCAATACAATCAGAAAGTATTAGATATTATCCAAGGTGATGGCTTTTCTATCTTACGGAAAGACCCAACTCCAGCGTTCCAGAAAGATCTTAGGCATGCGGTTAAGGATTCTTCGTTTGTATTTGAAACCGAGCATGAGAAGAATATGGTTATCCCCATGAATCCACGAGCTCCTGTTCTTTATGGTCTTCCAAAGATTCATAAAGACAATATTCCGATTCGTCCAGTGGTGTCATACTTGGGTGCACCAACTTATAATTTAGCAAAGAGATTGAATTGCATTATTAGAGATAAATCCCAATTTCGGCCTAAGTTTTGTTTAAAGAATAGTTTAGATCTAGTAGAGAGGATCAAGGGTATTAACTTGCCTGAGAATGCTATCCTTCTTTCGTTGGATGTAGACAGTTTATTTACAAATGTACCGTATGTCGAAACATTGGACATCCTTCGTGGTATGTTTGAAAGACAGCGGCTGCATCCGGGAGAGGTGGATGAATTATTGCAACTCACTGCTATTTGTATGAAACAAAATTATTTTAGATTTGGGGGTCAATATTACCTGCAAAATGATGGTTTGGCTATGGGTTCACCATTGAGTCCTTTAATGGCTGATATTTTTATGGATGACTTTGAAAACCAGCATATTGTAGGTAATAGGGATATTTTGTATTATTTTAGGTACGTGGATGATTTAATTATTTGTTGGACGGGCAGTGTGACACAGCTGGATGCATTTTTTACTGAGGTTAATAACAAGCACCCGAAAATTAAGTTTAAGAAGGAATTAGAGCAAGACAATTCACTTAATTTCCTGGACTTGACGATCACAAGGGTTAATAACAGACACGATTTCCGAATTTTCCGTAAGCCTACACAGACTGACGCAGTTATACCAGCTTCTTCTATACATCCGTGGCAACATAAGTTAGCGGCTTTTCATTGTTATGTGCATAGATTGTTGACTGTGCCTCTTTCTGATGACCATTATCAACTAGAATTGAATAACATCTATCACTTGGCGGTTTCTAACGGCTACGATAAGTCAGTTGTGGATGGTATAATCAGAAAGAAACAGAATGGCATGATCAATAATATGTTGTATGCTGCACGGCCGTCTGAACCCACCAAGAAATTTCAGGCAAGCATTACGTATGTTGGCAAACTATCAGATGATATTTACAAAGTTTTGAAGTCTAATAATATTAATGTTGCTTTTAAGACAAACAATACGTTACATTCAAAACTTTGTAACGGCAAAGATCAAATTGAGACGGGCAAGAAGTCTGGTGTGTATAAGCTAACTTGTGATGATTGTAATAAGGTGTACGTGGGGCAAACGGGCCGTAATTTTAACACAAGGTATAAGGAGCATGTTACATCTTATAGGCATAACCATCCAGAACGTTCAAATTTCGCGAAGCATTTGATAGAGAGTGGCCATAGTTTATCTGAGGACCACTCTTTTAATGTTCTGCACGTTTGTGATAAAGGTTTACGTTTGAACGTTCTGGAACAATTGGAAATAGTTAGGTACAACGGTAGAGGTGTAATTATTAACGAGCAGCTGAATGTTGCGTCATCGCCGTTATTACGAATTTTTTCCGTTGCCAGGGGGGGAGAAGGGGGTAGGGGGCGGGGTCAGGGTGAGGTTATAAATATGGCCGACCAGACAGGACAGCTCATTCTGTTGCCGGACACCAGACCGACAACATCGTCAACTCCTGATGATGCCTCGTAGAGAGGCGAAACACGTGTCGAGTATAGTGTTATTGGTGGTGGTTTGTTATAGTTATTTGCGTATTTATTTTTGCGGCGGGAGGGTGGAAAAATTAATTGCATGCAAAAAATACGCAAGTAATTATAGCGGGTTGCACTAATTAGCTACACATTCTGTATCGCGGAAGAGCAAAGCAATATTGTTCATCCTTGAATATGGACTTCCGCAAAGTAACGCCTGATTCAATTAATTACTTGCGGGGGGAGAGCCGCTGCGTGGGCGCCGACAAGGCGCTTCGACGCTCGACAGCCGCCATTAACGTCGAGGAGGCGCGGCGCTAACGCGGCGCCGACGCCGCGCAGACGTCAATGCGACGTTGACGTTCGACAGGCGCAGCCTAGACGCAGGAGCGCGGCGTGACGCCGCGCGGGCGTTGGTGAGGCCTCGACGTTCGGGAGACGCTAGGTGAGAGGGGGCCCTTAATAATATTATGTCTTTAATCTTATTTTTTGGTTGGCAAGTGTGATTAAAAACATTGTATGCATCACGGTCGGTAAGCGACCTCGGCATCGGGCTTCTAACACTCTCGTTCTCGTTAGTAATTCCGTACTTACCTCCCTTGATGAACTATTCTTTCTTTCTTCTTTCTATAAGACTTCGACGTTGCAAAATTGTCTCATGGCGACAATGAAATGTTATCTATCAACTGAGGCCCTACCGCGAACCACAAACCAACTGTTGCCTCCCTATCACACTTACGTACAAATCCATAAGTGCGAGAGAGAGGTTCGTTCGTGGTTCACGATAGGGCCTTTGCGCCTATGGGCATGTTAGTAAGGGTGATGAGGTCTTATCGTACACGTAATTGCCTTAGTATTCTTGTCACGAATCCTGGTTGCAGATGACGTCATTGAACTGAGGGAATTTTAGCTTAGTTAACCTTTTCTTATGTGACGAAGGTAGACAACTGAGCTCTGAGCCCACCTGATGGAAAGCAGGAACTGAGGCCCATGGACATAGCGATCAGAAAATCACCTATGCGCTGCCTACCCTGAGGACTTAGATGGATTGCCTCTATCTATGCCAGTAATTACGCCGGCTACCTTACCCCCAAACCGAAACACAGCAGTGCAACTGCTATTTAGCGGCAGGTTAACGGGTAACACGGTGGTATCTGACTATGACTATGACTATGACTATGACTATCTACCCGGACGGACCCTTCACGAGGTTCTCGCCCTCATCATCTAACCGGGACCTTCAGCCTTATACGCAAAAGTGGCATAAAGGTAAAACATTGCGAAATATAAAATTTACCTTTACCGCACATTCAACCCCAATGACCGATAAGTATAAGTCTTGGTCATCAGAGCAATGTAGACATACCATACATGCATGTGCGTAAAATTCAATTTCATTTTTGACATTTTGTTGACGCCGCGTGTGGGTGTGAGTGACAGCGTTTGTATTTGACGTGGCGTCAAAAAGGTTAAACTCTTACCCCCTTATTCATAAACGTCAGCTAACTTAACAAGCCGCTAATAATTGTCTGTCCCTTTCGGTCTTAACAATGTGTCCATAAGAGCAAAAGGGACAAACAATTATTAGCGGCTTGTTAAGTTAGCAGACATTTATGAATAAGGGGGTTAAAGTAAAACTACCCAACTATAGTCCACAAGCTCCCAACTATGGTCCAAAACTAAGACAAATACTTATCTTCGATTTAGAGTAATTATTATATTATTGGCGCAGTTGTTACACAAAGTCTCCTCATTAATGATTAAAAAACTTAGATAAAACTAAAGTAAAAGATTTCCATTGATGCTTAATTACGAGTTGAACTTGTGGACCATAGTTGTAGTACTGGACTATAATTGTATGGTTTTACGGTACCTATTCGCAATTCTATACCTACTCAAATATCTACCTACTACATTGTATCAATGTAGTTCTCGAAAAGGTGCAGGTAGGTAAAAAACAGGTATATTTAGTGCAACTTTGAGGATTATACCTCCTTTATGAACCCTTAGGACGATCCCCGACCCCAATGGTCTTGTATCTGTATAGTTGTTTTGGTTCTAGGTGGTTCTCCAGGTGGGTGAATCAACTTTTTTCTGTCTGTTATTGCAACAGATGTCATATATACCATAGATCAAGCAAACGTATCTACTTAGCGTGTTAGCGTGTCAAATGAACTCAGTGAAATCCACTGAGTTGTCCGTCTTTAATCGCAGCTTGCAGCTTTCGGGCGTCAAATTTTGTAAATTGAAGTGAACAAAAACATTAATACTGCCTCCTTAAGTAATATTAATTGCAACAACACAAAAAAATATGAATACTCAAGGGCCTGAAAATCATAGGCAAGTAACAACTTCAGTACAAAATCTGACACGGTCGGCCGCCATACAAATGAATGAACTTGTTTCTTCTATCCAAATCTAATTCTGTGGTTATTGCCATAGTTACGGTCGCTTGAGTCACGCTGGTTTTATGCAAAATTATGCTACTTAAACTATGCAAATATACTTGTATACCATTGTTTGTAAGTGGCCCATTGAAAAGAGCTTATTAACACCAGAAAAATGCATGTTTGCATAGTTTTAGTAGCATAATTTTGCATAAACCAGCGTGACTCAGGCGACTGTAACCATGGCAATAACAGACAGAAAAAAGTTGATTCACCCAGGTGCATTTAGACCAAACGAGCATTTGCCCATTCTATCCCCCACCCCCACTATACGAAGTTCGATCGTTACACAAAACGTGATTCGTAGATTTCGTGGAGTGAGAGAATCAGCGAACATGCTCGTTTGGTCTAAATCCACCTTCCAAGGAACGTTTTAGGGCCTACGCTAGCTTACGCGGATTACCCGCAACGGACGCCCGCCTCAAAGAAATTGTATAGACACCGCTAACTGGCGCGGGCGCGTGCGACGGACGTTAATCCGCGCGACGGGTTGCGGGTGTCAGCTCCGTGCGCACGCGGCGGGCACACCGGAGCGGATTTGTTTCTTGAATTCAGCGCTAAGTTAGGCGTGTGCCCGTCGCGGGCGCCCGTCGCGGACTCGCTGGCCCGCGGCGGGGGTCCGGAGCGGGACCCGCGAGCGTGCGCACGCGGCGGGCGTCCGCGTAAGTTAGCGTAGGCCCTTAACCGCTCGGATTGAAAAATCACTCATTAAAATCACATTCGATATTGATAATCGGTAGGTTGGTAGAGTCAATGACGCAGAGCAAGACCCACCACATCTCTCAAAATGTCCCAGAAAGTTTGTATGTGTACGAGACGGTACATAAAGATGACATCTGTCAGAATGACAGCTATCAAAACTGTAACATTTCAAGTTAGTACAAAAAATACCTCGCACCTAACCACAAGCGCTATTCGGATTAGTAACCCAAAATTTGTAATTACCTAGTTTAAAAGAGTGGAAATATAGTTTTCAAATATATAAAATAATATGTTTTATTAGCGCCTAACATATTAATGGAAAAGATTTTAAAATTTTTTAAAAGATTTTTAAATTTGGAACTGCGGTTTAAAAAGGATAATGAGCTGTATTTAAAATATAAGGCTTTCATAGACGAATATGTGCGTCTAGGTCACGCTAAGTATGTCAATATTTCAGAATATAATTTAGAAGGTGATGCAGTCTATTTCCTGGCGCACCATCCTGTTTTTAAAGATACGTCTTTGAGGGTCGTTTTTGATGGTTCTATGCCTTCTTTGGCCAAAATATCCCTCAATGACGTTCTATTAAACGGGCCCATCTTACAAAATGACCTATTCGGCATATTGATCTTGTTTCGATTATATAAATTTATTTTAAACTGTGACATACAAAAAATGTTTAGAGCTATTTCGCTAACTCCTGCTCACAGACCTTTACAAAATATTTTATGGCGACAAGATAGGCAATCGGACATACAATGCCTTCAGTTGCAAACTGTGAGTTACGGCTTAAAAAGTTCATCCTTTCTTGCCACCAGATGCCTTTTAGAGTTGGTAAATAGGTATAAAGACACTTATCCCCTAGCCGCAGAAGCCTTATTAAATAACACATATGTTGATGATGTTAACTTAGTCTCTAATGACATAAGTCAAATTTTAATAGCCAAAACCCAATTGATTGCCTTGCTAGAAATAGGTAATTTTAAATTGCACAAGTGGTGCTCAAATGTAGGTAGCCTGTTGGACGATATACCGCTTGGCTCGCGAACCAAACATGTAGTGGACTTTTCCAATGAGAAGGACCCAATTGTAAAAACTTTAGGTATCCAATGTGACTTATCTTCAGACACTATCATTATGATTGCCCCTCTGCAGGAGGTTTGTGATAATTACACAAAAAGAGGATTATTATCCTTCGTTAGCAGACTTTTTGATCCTTTAGGTCTCGTGGGACCTGCCATAGTCAATGCAAAATTGCTTTTACAACAAACTTGGTTAGAAAAATTACAGTGGAACTCCCCCTTACCCGAGCACCTCAACCAAGGATTCAAAAGGTTTGCATCTAGCTTAAATCAAATGAAGCAAATTATTGTCAAAAGAAATTTGGATACATCTAATGCTAAAACTATAAATATTATTGGATATGCTGATGCCAGTTCCAAGGCTCATGGATGTTGTTTATATCTTCGAGTTGTAAATTTCGATGACAGTGTCAGTGTTGGTCTATTGTGCTCCAAGTCAAGAGTCAATCCAATAAAACCATTAAGTATCCCTAGAGCTGAGCTTAATGCGGCCTTGTTGCTAGCAAAGTTAGTTAAAAGAGTTCATCAACTCATCAAGGACAGATTTGAAGTAAAGGTTTACCTATTCTCAGATTCCCAAGTTGTACTTTCTTGGTTGGCAACAAGCCCATTAAAACTAAATATATATGTAGCCAATAGGGTTAAATTTATTCAAGAAACAACTCAGGAGTTTTCTTGGTATTATGTGCCAACTGAACAGAATCCAGCTGACCTTTTGTCAAGGGGCGTTGACCCACATCTATTACAAGGTAACGACTTATGGTTCTATGGGCCTGAGTCTTTAAAAACAGCTGACTTTTTACCTACAAATAAATATAAAATGCTTAAGGAAGTTCCTGAGCTAAGGGTTTCAAATGTAGTTGAAAAAAGTGAGCCCTTACCTATATTTACAGATTATTCAAATATAGACAAAATTAAGCGGATTGTAGCCTATATGTATAGATTTGTCAACAACTGTAAGCTTAGATTAGAAGACAGAATGACAGGGAATTTAACGGCTGACGAATTGGATTTTGCTTTAAAGATTGTTCTCCGGTATGTACAATCACAATTCTTTACACAAGAAAGAAAAGACTTAGAATTAAAATTACCTTTAAAATCTAACCTTCGGTCGTTGAACCCGTTTCTGGACAATATGCGCCTTATGCGCGTGGGAGGGCGATTACAACATGCTGACGTTCCTTATGCTACTAGGCACCCCATAATATTGCCAAAGGGTTGTAAGATTGTACATTATTTAATAGCAAAGGAACATAGGATTTTATTGCATGCCGGACCCAAGCTTGTCTTGTCAGATTTAAATTTAAAGTACCATATTGTAAATGGAATTAGAGAAGTTAAGTGCGTAATAAATAAATGTATAATTTGCTTTAAGTTAAAGGCAAGGAATGCAGAACACCTGATGGGTTCTCTACCGTATGACAGGATAACCCCATGTAGAGTATTTGAAAAAACGGGATGCGATTTTGGAGGACCCTATAATGTAAAAATGTTAAGAGTAAGAAAACCTGTCATAAAAAAGGCATATATTTTGCTATTTGTATGTTTCATAACCAAAGCTCTGCATATTGAGTTGGTCACCGACCTAACAACTGAATGTTTTTTAAACGCATTAAAGCGATTCATATCGCGTAGAAATAAACCTACTGTTATTTATTGCGATAATGCCAGCACCTTTAAAGGGGCTCAAAATAAATTAAATTTCTTGTACCAGTTACAGTCTGCCACAAGTCACCAAAGCGCTGTGGAGTACTTTGCTGCTGATCAAGGTATCACATTTAAATTCATACCAAGCTATTCGCCAGTGTTTGGTTCATTGTGGGAGGCTGGAATAAAATCTGTTAAATATCATTTAAAGCGAGTTGTAGGTGAAGCTGTCCTAACCTATGAGGAATTAAACTCCGTGATCATTCAAATTGAAGGAATTTTAAATTCACGCCCTATTACGGCTTTACCTACAACAGACGTTAACGAAACTGCTTATCTTACTCCTGCCCATTTCTTGACAGGCGCCCCTCTTACAACTTACCCTGAAAGGGATTGTATTAACGAACCTATAAGTCGTGTCAAGTTTTGGGACCAATGTAACCGCATGGTTCAGTGCTTCTGGAAACAGTGGCACAAACAGTACCTCGTTCAATTGCAGAATAGGCCAAAATGGCGTAAAGAATGTGAAAATATTAAAATAGGTACTCTAGTTATTGTTAAGGATGACAATGTAACACCCTTGAGGTGGCCCATGGCCAGAGTATTAGAGGTATTTCCTGGGATAGATGGAAAAGTCAGAGCACTGTCCATAAGGACACCTAAAGGGTCGATTGTAAGAACAAGCATATATAAGGTGTGTGTTCTTCCAATATATAGTTAAGCTAGGTAAAACTTAACTTACTTAGTTTAAGTTTATAAACCTTTGTGGTTGGGAATATGTACGAGACGGTACATAAAGATGACATCTGTCAGAATGACAGCTATCAAAACTGTAACATTTCAAGTTAGTACAAAAAATACCTCGCACCTAACCACAAGCGCTATTCGGATTAGTAACCCAAAATTTGTAATTACCTAGTTTAAAAGAGTGGAAATATAGTTTTCAAATATATAAAATAATATGTTTTATTAGCGCCTAACAGTATGCACGTTTGTTTATTTGTTAAGGTGAAAATTATGTTGTGTAAGGTGAACCAAACGAGCATTCGCTATTCTATCCCCCACTCTACGAAATCAACGAATCACGTTTTGTGTAGCGATTGAATTTCGTAGAAGGAGCATTCCATGGGCTGTCATTCATATTTCGATAATTTGAGTTTTCTTCCGAGTAATTAGTTATTACATACATTTTTGAGTTATTTTTGACTCCTCTGGTCAAGAAAGAGGACTTCGATAAATTCCCAATTTTGAGAAAAAGCGTGTTCGTACGGGACATTGGTGGACTTTTTCGTGGAATGCACCAGACGAGGGGGTTAGAATAGCGAATGCTCGTTTGGTCTGCATGCACCTTTACCTGATTCCTATACATTTTTGGTAAGAAAGGAATTTTTCTTACAAACATTTTGGGACATTTTAAGAAATGTGGTTGATCTCGCTCAGCATGATTGACTCTACCAGTCAATTGATCCAAATTTACAAACGTTTTTAGAAAAGCTCTAATACGAGTATTATAATTATTATTTTATTATATTTTATTTTATTTATTAAGGAATCCCAACAGCTATGCAATAACACTGTATGCGTCTTAAATAGAAATACAGAGCCAATTATTATACACGGTACGAGTACCGTGTATAATAATTGGCTCTGTATTTCGAGCATTCCGAAAGTTATATAAAATTTCCTGGATTCGGCTTTTTTCGAAATAAGTTTTTCGACGTAACTCGTCATCAAACTTATTTTTGATTAGCATACGTCGCACTCCAGCGGGCAGTTTGGTGGCATGTCAATATGATAGATAAGGTTCACAAATACATCAATTCATTTTCAAATAAGCAGAAGTATTTGTACTTAGTATTTGGTACCTAGTATTTATAATGTTCTAAATATATGTATTAGAAACTAAAGTAGTACGTTAGTAACGTATTCTTTTTTAGTGTTCATTCAATTTTAAATAAAAATACAATTGACTAGTACGTAAAATATTTAATTTACTTAAGTAGATATGTTATGCGAATATATTGATAATATTTTTTCCAAATTGCCGGCGGTCAACGGTCAATGAAGTGTATTTTGGTTAACAATATTTGTAGTCTCAACCTCTTCGTTTTGAATTAGACTATTTATCATTTTTAGTATCGATTCCCCGGATTCGATTTTAAGACAATTTGTAGTTTCAGATATACATACTTGTTTTCCTTTAGGGTGCAGGCGTACTTTTGGCTATAGCGAATACACGTTTTGCTTCTTTTAAACGAATTCAAATAAACTGTTACAAATACTAATTTTAATACTCGTAAGTTAAGATTTTTTTTGTAAACCTTACGTTGCCACGAAACTGCCCGCTAGAGTGCGACGTATGTTGATTAGGTACAATGCTACCACAATGTGTTCTAATATTACCACAACCTTTGCCTGACTATCAAAAAATAAGAATAGACTTGACGAAAAAACCTGTCTCTAAAAAAAATCATTATAAAAAATTAATTTAACAAATTGTTGTTATGATAAAAAGTATTGGAAATGTTAAAAAGTATTCGAAAAGGCTAAAAAAAGATTTTTTTTTGTGGTATTTGACATTAGGTCACATAATATTTTTTGTTTATTTTGATGTCTAGAATGCATAAGTAGTTAAAATCTTTCGCAATGCTCGCGAGCACCGTGTATAATTACGTATTATTTATTAATATTGAGTAATTTGAGTATTCTCTCAATTTTACATAGGTACTATTTAAATCATCGCGCGTCGCCCCAGGCGTGCACAATCATGAATAAAAATTAGCATTTCAGATGCGACATTTGTTTGAGTGAAAGTTTGACGAGGTGAACGCCTTGCCATTTGCAAGATAAGTATGATTTAGCGTTGAATGCGAAATGTAAATAATAAAGTATAACACATATCACATCATCAGCCTATCTCAGTCCACTGCTGGACGTAGGGCTCTCCCACAGACGTCATATATACCATAGATCAAGCAAACGTATCTACTTAGCGTGTCAAATGAACTCAGTAAAATTTACTGAGTTGTCCGTGTTTAATCGCAGCTTGCAGTTTTCGGGCGTCAAATTTTGTAAGTTGAAGTGAACAAAAACATTAATAATGCCTCCTTAAGTAATATTATGCAACAAGACAAACAAATATGAATACTCAAGGGCCTGAGACATATTTAAAATCATAGGCAAGTAACAACTTCAGTACAAAATCTGACACGCTCGGCCGCCAAACAAATGAATGAACTTGTTTCTTCTATCCAAATCGAATTCTGTGGTCTCTCCTATTAACTATGCGTATGCGCATTAGGTGGTAAATGCCCATAATCGCCACGCTGGGCGAGCGGATTGGCGATCGTTGTAGTGTGGGTCTATCAGCGAATAGTCAGTGACACTTCAATCTCTGCAATTCACAGCTAAATAAAGTAAGGGAAGGTGGGGTAACGGTTTTTTGATGGGGTAAGACAAAAAGTTGTCCTTCTGGCACAGCGTTTGCTGGTAGCATTTTCATCATCATCATCATCATCATCAGCCAATTGACGTCCACTGCTGGACATAGGCCTCCCCCAGAGAGTTCCACAAAGATCGGTCGTGAGCTGTCCGCATCCATTGGACACCCGCAACCTTTACCAGGTCGTCGCTCCATCTTGTGGGGGGCCTTCCCACGCTGCGCCGTCCAGTGCGTGGTCGCCACTCGAGAACACGCCGACCCCACCGGTCATCGGTAGCATTTTGTCTTACCCCATTCAAAAAATCGTTTCTTCTTACCCTACCTTATGTAAATAATAAACTAACACATTTTCTGATATGTCAACATTCCCTAGCCGGTTTAATTAAGCCAACTTTACACATGTAAAGAGTAGGAGTATATCTAACAGGACTAAGATCAGGCTCGTGCGAACTCTGGTCTTCTCAATATTCATGTACGGCTCCGAATCGTGGACCATTCGAGCAGTTGACCGGAAAAAGATCGAGGCTTTCGAGATGTGGTGTTGGAGTAGAATGCTGCGCATACCGTGGACTGCAAGAAGAACCAACAGGTCGATTCTCGACCAACTAAAAATCAAAACCAGATTGTCCACCATCTGTTACCAACGAGTACTGGGTTACTTTGGCCATATCGCCCGAAGACAACCCGACAACTTAGACAAGTTAGTTGTGGTAGGCAAGGTAGATGGAAAAAGACGAAGAGGCCGTTCACCTACTCGTTGGGCGGACCAAATAAAAGATTTGACCGGACTCACTATACCGACAGCCTTGAGACAAGCCGAAGATAGAGCAGGGTGGAAAGATCTCGTCACAGTCTCAGTAAAGGCGTATCAAGAAAGGCACGACCTTCAGGAATGAAGAGTACGATGAAGAAGAAGACACATGTAAAGTTGGCTTAATTAAACCTAACTAAACTTTACGCAAGTAAAATTGCAGCATGTTTTGAAACAAAGCTATATGCAGGAAAGAGATGCAGATCATTTGCAACTCACTCTTATCTATAGTTGCGTCTCAAACCTTGCTGCTATAACTTACTACTACTTTATTATTTTAATCCTTTATTTATTTCTCTTTTTTATAAAAATCATTTTTTTTGTACCTAATGTATTCTTTAATGCATGTTATTTTACTGTTTTGATAAAATAAGTCCATCTGAGTTTCTTACTGGTTCTCAGGAACGGTGTAGGGTTAGAGCCAGTAGTAGATTTTTTTCTCTCTTGATAGTGTCAGACGATTCGAAAATGCTTATTAATAAGCTTATTTATAAAGAATAGTTTGACTTTTACTTTGACTTTACAAGTTTAGTGCAAATTTACCTTTAGCTACAGCGCTTTGAATGTTTTGAATGACTGTTATGACGAAAAATCATCTCGTTCGGTTCTAGGAACGATGTCAGATTCATCCAAAATTATCATACAATCAAGTCACGGAATGATACATCCTGTAGATAACTCCATTATTTAAGTCATTATACAGCGTGAGTCAACGTTTAAGCATTTTAGTTATTCAAAATAATCTGGCAAAGGTCACTTGTAAAATGTATGCAGTTCAAGTTTAACCCGTTATGTATCAGATTCGCGTTTTATAAAGTAACAATTTACAATTTTGCTGTTTGTCTCTCTTTCTAGCCAATACGTGCGTGCCTTAGAGAGACAAACAGCGAAATTGTAAAATGTAACTTTATGAAACGCGACCCAGGCCTACTACCGCGAAAATCGAAATTCGTTTATTTTGAGGATTTCTTTCTGTCACTCCAACAAAAAGGCGTCATTAGAGTGAGAGAGACAAATCCTCGAAATTTGCGGATTTTGAAGTTCGCGGTAGAGCCTCTGAACTGAAAAACGAGAACGCTATATTGACATACATAATAGGATGGATGGCTGCGCTGAAATCAATATTTCGTAGAAATATAAATGAACAATATTGTGATCCTTAATTAATATTTGTTTAAGTTGACTACTTTAGGTCTGATCTCTGGAGCTCAAAATTTTGTCTCTAAATTTCTAATTTTTTCAAGATAGTTCAAAGATAAAATGTCTGACATATATTATATCGTTAATTATAAAAGTTAATTTTTTATTGTATTATAATAACACACTTCTATTTAATTGAATAAAACACTACTATATACATTGATCTATTATTAGAACTTACTATTCGATTATAAATTATAAGATGACCGCATCGCATGGTCCATATATGTGAAATTCGTTCATAATTTTTACTTAGGTGCCACATAAATAAAAATAAATAATCCGAAAGAAAACAATTACTAAATAAATTGATATAAGGTAATTTGGGGTAAGATGAAACGGATTTTTGAATGGGGTAAGACAAAATGCTACCAACAGACGCTGTGCCAGAAGGACCATTTTTTGTCTTACCCCATTCTGAAAACCGTTTTATTTTACCCGAACTTACCTTACCTGTATTTATAAAATCCATGCATAATTATATTCTGGATCTAGAAACAAGTCTGGAACAAGGCATGTTACCTTTAACCAGTTATTAATAGTAAAATCGTTTTTGTATCGCAACTCGCAAGGAACGATACCCGACACGGCTCAAGCGAACAACGTCGTAACTGAATTATCATTCCGCTCATCAATTGTCGTTTTTGCATTATTTTATAATCTACCTGTCCGTTGAAAGCTTTGCAGATAACATCTTTTTACACGATTTTGCGCCTTATTGCGTAGTGATAAGTGTGTTGGTATTACGTGAAGGTTTCGCGCCAATAGTAATTACCAAAGGCATGTCATTCAATCGAGTTTGCTACACAGAGCCGCACGCGCAACGCTCGCTCGCACGGTCGTGTTTTGTTTTTGTGATTTTGTGGAAAAACTCGCGTTCGGTTTTTGTTTCCGCGGCAGTGTTTTGTTTTGGCGACGGTTTGTTTTTGGAAATGGTGCGCAGTGTCAGAGTGTGGTTTGTGAGGCGGAGCAAAGTGGTGCCCGAGCCGACTCCGACGGTGTATAATGTGCCGATTGATATGTCTTCGACCTCCACCTTGGATGTCGCCAATTTGGATGCGGTTGTAAGTGTATTTTTTATATTTGTACAGCTTGGATTCAGCCTTCGTACCCTAGTTGGTAGTGACCCTGCATACGAAGCTGGAGGTTCCGGGTTCTAGTCCCGGCGAGTGCTATATTTGTGTTATTTGTGTATTTATTTATCACAAATATTTGTTTCTTGGTCGTGAACGTGACTGTCTAATTTAAGTATTTATATGTATCTATATCTATCTATTATATACCTAAAATATGTATCCATATTTTAGGTATATAATAGATAGATATGTATCGTCGCTTAGTATCCATATCACAAGCCTTAATTTAGCATACCGTGGGAGTCGTGAGAGGTTGATTTGTAAAAAATGTCCCAAGATATTTATTTATTCGATTGAGACTATAAAATGTGGAGGTCTCTTTATAATAATTATAATTATAGTAGGTTTTTTTTCAGACTGAGGTTTTTTTAGGTGTACAGGATATGTTAAGATAAGTTTAATGGAATTCATATAAACCGGTATGATTATGTACCTATGTACTTACGTGACCAAGAGAGGTTTTAAATTATAATAAGCCGCGTCATTGGAAAACATCGTTCTCAATTCACGTTCGTAGCAGTTATGCAATTATAAATAAATACGCAATATGTATATGCAACGTATAGATATTTGCGGTTCTCGGGCCTGTCACTTAAGCGTTGCAGATAATAAAAAATAACTAACAAAAATTGTTTAAGCACTGCAATTTTAATCAATTTATGTTTTTTGTCGAGCATATATTATCTTTGTCACTCCAGTGAAGGTGGGATTTGAGTGACAGAGACATTTGCTCGCAATTTTTTAGTAATAGCGGTTCAAGTGAATTCAATTCAAGTATTCAAAATATACGATTATGAGCTCTATCGCTTCAGCAATAGAGGCGTTAACTTCCTCAATATGTTGATGCTGACTAGGGTTGCCAGATTTTATTAATTAATTTATTTAAGCTTTATTGCACAATCAATGAAAAAAGTACAAATGGCGGACTTAATGCCTTATGACATTCTCTACCAGTAAACCATTGGGTCAAACAGAAACTTGTATTAGGTGCAGGATTGTCAACATTGAAAAAGAAATGAGAAACACAAATCAACACTACTACATTGGTTTAGCAAATACATGATTTTGTTTTGAGATATACAGTAGGTATGTGTATGTTTATTGCCCGCCTTCTACTGCGAGCGGATCGGACTCATTAATGGCTCCGTTTAACTTACTCCGCTGGTGTGACTTACAGCCATTCAACTGCATACTAGCACTTGGCCAGCGGTGTAAGTTAAACGGAGCCATTAATGAGTCCGTTCCGCTCGCATTGGAAGGCGGGCATAAAGGATACAAAAATTAAGTACACACAGAAAAAATACAGTATCTCGAGGGTAATTGGACATTATTGGCTAATTAAATTAAGTTTTCTATTAAATTCAAAATAAAGTATTTTAAGCGTGCCTACTTAAGAGTCCGGTATACTTTTGAAAGTGAAAATCGTTAATAATGAATTAACGTGTATGAATTGCAATTGTTAAGATAAAAGGTACCATTGGTATTACAAAAAAATAGTTTTGATAAATGTATACACGGTGGAATTTAATCGGTGAACAGGAACCCATTTTTCTAATTCAGTAATCGATGGCGGTCACGTTTATGTAGTACTTAAGTGGAACCAAGTTTTTTTTTTAGCATAACAAATTTTTATGTTGAAATTAAACTTTAATTAAAATTTATTGTCACCCTACTAATGGTTTAGTCTGAAAAGTTTAATACTTCTTTTCAAACTATCAGCCATGCATCGCTCTTATTTTACATAGGAATAGAGTCTATCGCAAAAATTAAAGCATGTGAGTGGTTATTGCTCATTTATGTTTTCAGTTTCTATGGCTGATAGTTTGAAAAGAGGTATTAAACTTTTCAGACTAAACCATTAGTAGGGTGACAATAAATTTTAATTTCAACATAAAAAAAATTTATGTTAAAAAAAAACTTGGTTCCACTTAAGTACTACATAAACGTGACCGCCATCGATTACTGAATTAGAAAAATGGGTTCCTGTTCACCGATTAAATTCCACCGTGTATTATTAATTAGTATCCAAAAACACGATTATAAGTAACCTTGTTTTGCGAGGACGTTGATTCATAGAATACTGTATCTAGATTTTCCAATTTAAATTTTCTTGTTTTCTAATAATATTTATAATATTTTAATTAGACATGAATTGATATTTATCTTTGCATTATTATTTTTATAAAATATGCTTTATAAGTACTCTAATTTATCTACTAAACTATGGTATTTTTTCTTAAAATTGTTCTAGCTAAATTCGAATTTATTCAGAAAATATGTCCTAAAATAAAAAAGTGTTTCACTTATTCCTTAGACGACTCATTTTCCAACTCATATATGTAAAGTTATATACCGCTTTAATATCATCTTGATTATAAAAAAAATGAACAAATTTACCTCTTCAGTCAAAAATCATGAAACAGCTCCTAGATTGAGGTACATTATTAAAAAACTAAGAACAAAAATAAAAAAGTATTCCACTTATTCCTTTAGAATTAAAATGATCTTCCGTTATATGTTAAAATACTAGGAGGATTCATTTTAGTTACTCCAATATACTATCGCAAAAATGAGCAATTTCGTAAAACCGGAGCCTTAATGCGTCTCGTAAATCGTAAAGTACATAGAGGTAAAATACAGTACAATACTTTATATTGCAGTACGTCTGGCAAACCTTATGGTGACTCTATCATGACTAACTTATTATATCATATGAGACTACGAGAATTTCCTATTCGAACAAAGTATTGAGTAAAACATGGAAAACGGATAAACTCGTATATTAATTGAATTTAACTTCATTCCGACGTTTTGAACCCTTTATTTGATGATGGGCAGCAGCGTCATCATAGTGGACACATTACTGCGATCGCCAATCCGCTTGCCCAGCGTGGCGATTATGGGCAATTACCTCCTAATGTGTCTATACGCATAGTTAATAGGAGAGGCCTACGTCCAGCAGTGGACTATCATAGGCTGATGATGATGAATGGGGTCAAATTTGGCTCTTAAGATTTGATTACAGACAAACACAGGCCTGCTACTGAAAACACCGAAGTTCGTAAATTTCGGGGATTTGTCCCTGTCACTCCAACGAAGGCCGTCATTAGAGTGACAGAGAAAAATCCCCGAAATCGAAAAACCTTTGGGTAAAACTACATACATATAATGAGTAATATAATATGGGTACCTTTACCTTTATTAAGTTACAAATGTCAAGACAAGTTTCTAGAATTTTGTACACGTAATTTGTGTACCCTTAATAGACTCGATATGATAGCTATTCCACGCTCAATAAATAAAGTACCATAAGTGAACATTTGATTTTACAAAACAGACTTTGTTTAATACAATTTAGGTCGCTACACATAAAATTAAAAGCAATTACTAGTTCTGTTGAAGTGATAGCTTAATATAGCTTTCAATTAATATGTTATCGAATTGTTTATTGCATATTAATTGCGTTATAATATGTTTTTATCTTAGATGCGTGGTTTTGACCTTGCGTCAGCAGACGATGATGAATGCTGTATAAATCATTTTGAAATAACGATATAGTATCGTCGAAAGATATACAATTTGAGAACGTACCTATGTCCGATGAATACGGCTCAAAATCGTTGACATATTTTTGGAGCTGAATACGAAATTAATTATCATTTGGGGGTGGACACTTTGGGAATTAATAACGTTGAGGTAACTAAATAATAAATATCTGCCTAGTCTCATGTTAACGTACCTATTCAAGTATTCAGTGCCACCGACGAACATGTGCGTTGCTTTTCATAGGGGTCAGGGAGTCAACAAATGTGTTAAGGTGCATGCAGACCAAAAGTGCATTCGCTGTTCTATCCCCCTACTCTATGAAATTCGATCGTTACACGAAACGTGATTCGTTGATTTCGTAAAGTGGGGGATAGAACAGCGAATGCTCTTTTGGTCTGCATGCACCTTTAAGCTCAATTAAGGCTCGATGGACAAAATATTTTTGTGATAAATTCACACATAGAGATGCCTTTACTGGGATTCATATCTGAGACTTCCATCTCCGCAAGTAGGGTCACTAAGGACCTGTTCACACTAGCGATTCACTTAGGCGATTTTAAAGTGATTTCTATACAAAAATTGCACGCGGCGAACCGATATCGCCGCGTGCAATTTTATATAGAAATCGCTTTTAAAGCGCCCAAGGGAATCGCTAGTGTGAACAAGCCCTGTCTCACTACCGACGGAGCTACGAAGGCCGTTTAAGGAAGAAATAAAATAATACGTAGGCTCCTATTATCTTTTTGACAACATTTATGGGGTTAATTTTGTGTATAACGAATTAGGTTTATTATATAATACCTAGATCAGTTTTGCAACAAATAAAAAGTTACTTCGACAAAATTGTAGACTAGTTAAAGACAAGTGTCAATTTAATACTGTTGTGAAAGTTAAAAAATAAAATCTCAATATTCTTAGGGTCTCACCAAACTAGTCGACGCCGTTTCGGCTAATCGCGTACGGAAAAAGCTTTATGTCAACGCAATAAGAGCGAGGACATCGTAAATCGGCTCGGCTCACGCGAAACGACGTCTTTCGACGGGAAAACGGCGTTTTGCCGTAAAGCTGTTCGCATTCGTACGACCCCGTTTCCAGCCTAACGCACACGTTCGCATTCGTAAATCTCCTAATACCGCCGTACGGTGCCGGAAAGAGTTGGACGGCTCCGATCACGGCCGAGTACCTGCGATAAGCACCGGTCAGAGCTGGCGGAAGCCGTTCAGCGTCTTCGACGGCCGAACATAGCTGACGACGGCCGAAAAGAGCCGATGACGGCCGAAGTAGCTACTGATGCGTTTGTATTTATTCATTTGAATTATTACCCACATTAAAATCTGCAATAGATCTGACAACACGAAGTAATACTGTCGTAATCATACACGTCTGTTAAATAAATAATTTCAAACTAGTTTCTAACAACTAGTCTCCAAAAATGAGATTTACGATTGCCGATCACCCGCTGTCCTATCGAACTGTTCGTCGGACTCGGCGGCTGTACGCGTGCTGTCGGACGTCTCGACGGCAGGACGGAGCACGGGAGAGCCGACCGCCGCTTTACAACTGCTACCGCAGGCGATCGAGCGTTTCTACGGCCGCAAGGAGGATGAGACTGCTTAACGCAGGTGTTCAACCGCGGAGACGGTCGATCGGCTAAATGCGAATAGTGTGGTGTAAAACACTCGGCAAAAGCCGACTCCGCGTCGATTGGTTTGGTGAGATCCTTACTCTAACACAACGTGGCACGAATTGCAAATCGTCCAATAAAAAAATTCTAATATAAACAATAACATTTACTCACGTTCCTTCGTAAAGACTAGTTGTAAAAATATAGCCCGTACCGTACCCACCTTTTGCTTTTGTGTGAAGTCGGTTCAAGATATTCCCACGCTGCATTGTTATTGTCAGTTATCGGGAAGAATGGAGGTATTTCTAGGAAAATGTAAATCCCACGTTTTCGATACTGCCGTACTTTTTTTATGTGACGAAGGTAGACAACTGAGCTCTCAGCCCACCTGATGGAAAGCAGAAACTGAGGCCCATGGACATAGTGATCAAAAAATCGCCTATGCGCTGCCTATCCTCAGGACTTAAATGGATTGCCTCTATCTATGCTAGTAATTAGTGTAATTACACTTACACCCAAACTTACCCCCAAACCGAAACAGCAGTGCAAACACTGCTATTTAGCGGCAGGTTTTGTGTCAATTTCTGGCATTTGTCTCTGTCACTCAAGTTGCGCCTGCGTTTGGAGTGACAGTAACAGATGGTCGAAATACGTGCGATTTTCTATTTTTGCGGTAGTAAATCTTGTCCAGTTTTCTATTTTGTTATTATTACTTTGATATATTACGATTTTAGACATATTTTTATAATCCCATTTCTGAAAATGTCGTTTAGCAAATCCATTTCATAGAAGTATTGAAGTATAGACTATTTGAATTTAAACTTTAGTTTACAACTTCATTGCAGTCAGAACCGTAATTAAGATAGAAAAATGTTACTGGCGAGTATTGCGATGCGACCTTTAAAAAAACATCATGCCATCATTACGCAATTTATTCTTACAACTTTTTGCACCTGAACTCACAATTCGTGTCACACAACCACGTACTAAAAGTTATTTACTTTGAATGCACTTTAAGTGCTTTGTAATAAGGGTCACAAATGGTCACTTAACTTAGCGTTACACGTGATGATTTTATTAAACAATCTTTCAATAAAATACACTTTAACCGTTTAAAATTAGGGTTCAAAATCAAAAATCGTTTTAAGTTTACCTAATTGGCCAGTTTATAAGCTTACCTGTGTGTTATCTTTGTTCCTGATTTTGTGACACACTATTTTAGGCTGTATTTCTATGTGAATAAGGAGTAATGTTGCTTATTCTTTATTATAAATCGAAGGATCGTAAAGCCTGTAAGAATGTGTTGAGTGAGCTACAACATTCCTTTAGACTTGCGCCGCTTGAATCACCGTTTTAAGCACTCTACACACTGTCAAATCGGCTGATACAAATAAAGTCTAATTGAAATGATTTTTTATTCAAGTAGAGCCAATAAACACTTTGAAATAGTTATAATACTGTGTGTAGGTAATAATAAAATCTTCAAACCAATGGATTAAATGTAAAAATTGATTTTGAAGTATTTCAGTTAGGTCCAGTATTAGTTTTTCCAGAGGCCATAGCTCCAGAACTATAAAAGGTAGGGAGTGGCTATGAAGAACAATATTATAGTAAATACTAGCGACCCGCCCCGGCTTCGCACGGGTACTATACCTACATAAAAACCTTCCTCCTGAATTACTCTACCTATTAAGAAATATCTCATCAAAATCCGTTGCGTAGTTTCAACGATTTAAGCGTACAAAGGGACATAGGGACAGAAAAAGTGACCTTATTTTATACTATGTAGTTATAATGTTAAAATTGTTAAAATTTTCAATGATTAGTAATACTTGAAAATTTTCAATACGAAAGTATTTAGTGATTGATTTAAAAACAAATTTACTGTAGAAATACAGTAAATTTGTTTTTATCAAAAGAGAGAGATGACTACTGTGTACGAGGGGGTTGTAACCATGGCTTCGTTTTTAGATTTAATAATAATGGCATGGTTCCTAAGTACAGATTTCAATATTTCTTATAATTTGTAACATCCCCATACAAAGTCAAAGTGCCGGCGCGGCGGCGGCACTAATGAATTGAAAATTAAATTTAATTGCTTAAAAACAGTGCATTTTATTAGTTTTAGGTATCATGTTTCTTAGTAACATTTACTATTTTAAAGGTACGTAACCGATATCCAAATAAAATAACGAATTTTTTTTTTTTTCATAAAGTGCAGGTTCGATACCGGGGCCGACGAGGCGTATTTTTGTAAGCGTATGAATGCAGTTTTTATTTTTACTAAAATCGATCTCATGGTTCCTAAGACAAGATTTCGCTATCTGTTATGGTTTCCAAAACCTCCATACTGACTCGTTTGGACTGATCACAGTGATTGATCACCCTGTATGTATACAGGGTGTTTTTTTTTCGACCGTTCAAATTCTACGTAGTGAATGTGTAGGTCATACTGACCAACTTTTACTATGGGGACAAAGTGGAAATCGCGAAAAAAAAATCAGCTGTTTCGTACATTTCGGCCGGCGTTATGCCGCCAATTTGTATGAAACAGCTGATTTTTTTTTCGCGATTTCGACTTTGTCCCCATAGTAAAAGTTGGTCAGTATGACCTACACATTCACTACGTAGAATTTGAACGGTCGAAAAAAAAACACCCTGTATATTGTATATGGTCGCGTCGCAGGTTCCCATGATAATCCCTAATTTGACAGTGTCACTCCTACTTTCGTCGGCGTAGGTAGGTAAATACTGATACCGAATGAATCACAAAACACAAATAAACTATTGTGATAAATATGTGGTTTCAGCCATTACTGTCTACATATAAGTTTAGTATGTGTTACATTAGGAGTTCGTAATCGTGCGCGTAACCACATTGCGTATAGGGGAAATATTGTTATACACGTCAGGTCCGCCTATTGTGTATAATAGTAAAAAATCGGTCGGTTTTTTGACCATAAAATAGGCGGCCCTACTGCGAACTACGAAATCCGCAAATTTTTATTTGCGCAAATGTCACCTCACTCACTTAATAATATATTATCAGCAATTTATAGGAAATAAAAATAAAAGAGCCTTATTTTCTTGAACCTTAAGACGACGGCTATCAGGGAAAAAAATATAATATTTACCTTCGGAAAACTTTACGTAGCCAATTTTGCTGTTTATCTCTCTTTCTAGCCAATACGTGCGTGCGTAAAGGTGCGTTTAAACCAAAAGAGCATTCGCTGTTCTAGCGCCCGTTCTATGAAAATGAGTGGGAGGTTAGAACAGCGAATGCTCTTTTAGTTTGAACGCACCTTTAGAGAGGTAAACAGCGAAAATGTAAAATGTAACTTTATAAAACGCGACCCTGATGACGACTTTACCTTATTTAAAGTAGGCAAAATATGTGAATATAAATCATTCATTTTATTTAAAACACATGTAATATATGAGCATGCCAAATTAGTAAATAAAATCATCTCAGTTGGGCATTCCATGAATTTTAATTAGCATACTAATAGCTCCAAGCATGCATAGGTTTTAAATTTTATCATTTATCTCGGTAAATATCGATGTCTTAACATTTATTTTACTCGTAATATTTATCGAATCCCAGAAATAGTGACTAAGAACATTATAAGGATAACATTTAAGTTATTTAAAATGTATTAATGAGTCACTTTTATCCTTGTCCTTACGTCCCATACCATACATAGGTACAACAAACAAATTTTCTCAAACATAACTACGTCGTGTGCTTGCTATAGGACCACATCTCAAAATAGAATTATGTGGTAAAAGTGACCATTTTTGCCTGTATAACGGTCATATCTTTCATAAAACTTTGAAATGCGGCTATACAGGGTGGTCCAAACCTTGACGTCAAAAATTTTTTTTTAGATTCCTCACGTCATGAGCTACCAGAATTACCAGAATATACCCCATGTACGTTAGCCGATTCTTTGTAGTTTTCGAGTTATGAATTTTTTTTTTGAGAATTTTTGGAATGAAGAAATTTATTAATAAAAAAAACTGTTGGGTTTTTTAACTAGTTTCTTTTTGTAAAAGTATAACTACAAATAAAGCATTTACTGGCAAAAAAATTAGTCCTCACTTTGATACAAGTAGGATAAAAAAATACCAAATTCAAGATTTTACGCTAAAAACGCATCAAAATAGCATTAATGTACGTAAATAAAAAATAAAACATATCTCAAGGAATTTTCGTATTCTAAGGACCGCCCTATACCTTGAGCCTTCGTAAGAGCAAAAAAAAGTGATACTTAATGATGAGGATTTTTCGGAGTAGTCGGTCAAAAAAACTTAAAAAAAACCTTCTAAATTTTTAATTTAAAAATAAAGTAAAATTTCGTCTGTTTTGTTGTTCTTATCAATAGACAAAGACAAAAATACCACGAAAACTCAATTTGTGTAGTTATTCAAGTAATTTTTTACTACTTTAAAATTTTAAGCTTTTGTAAGTTTATTTGACCGACTACTCCGAAAAATCCTCATCATTAAGTATCACTTTTTTTTTGCTTTTACGAAGGCAGTCTTTAAATTACCAAAAATCCTTGGGATATGTTTAATATTTTTTATTTACGTACATTAATGCTATTTTGATGCGTTTTAGCGTAAAATTTTGAATTTGGTATTTTTTACCCTACTTGTATCAAAGTGAGGACGCAAATTTTTTTGTCAGTAAATGCTTTATTTGTAGTAATACTTTTACAAAAAGAAACTAGTTAAAAAGCCCAACAGTTTTTTTTTATTAATAAATTTCTTCATTCCAGAATTTCTCAAAAGAAAAAATTCAAAAATTCATAACTCGAAAACGACAAAAAATCGGCTAACATATAAGAGGTACATTCTGATAGCTAATGACGCGAGGAATCTAAAAAAAAATTTTTGACGTCAAGGTTTGGACCACCCCATAGTTGACACACTATATTACTGCGATCGCCAACCCGCTTGCCCAGCGTGTCGATTATGGGCATTTACTAGTCCTAATACGTTTATATACGCATAGGCTAAGGAGAGACTGATGATATTTACTATTATGAGGGCTTTTCTTTTTAATTTGTGAATTTTCATAATTTTGAATTTATGAGTAAATTGGTTATTTATAGGTTATTTCGATCTCAATACTATGTTCCTACGTACTATTACTATTACGTACTATTTTCCACACACTGCTACTGTAGTCGTATCATGTCATGATCATGACCTGTCGCGGCGCTATTAACGCGCGTTTACTTTTCGGCTCGCTCGCGCCAATTGGGTTCAAAATTATTTTCGTTGTCTTGTTTCATACCACTCTGTCACGCTTTTAGTGGCTGTTTCAACTCAGTATAAAAAAAAATCCGGTGCACTTGCATTTCTTCTTCGCGTTAGACTTTAATCCTTACATGAGAAATTGAAAATAAAACATCATGTCATACAAAAATCACCACTGCGTCACTTTTTTTAGGGACACAAAATAAGACAACGAAAAGAATTTTGACCCTACTCAGTACGAGCGGGATGGATAGAAAGTAAACGCGCGTTAATAACGTAGCGGCAGGTCATGGTACAGTCAAGGGCATTAATATATATACACTTCTCCATACTGATCCCTTACAAATGTGTCTATATATTAATGCACTCGACTGTACAGCTACTGGGTGCTTAGCCAAGTTGCCAATCGCTAGCGCTTAATCGTCAATCGTGAACGTAAGGCAGCTGTCTTTGTCGCACTAATATAAAAGAGTGACAGAGAGGGAAAACTACGATACGCTATTAAGCGTTAGCGATTGGCAACTTGGCGGAGCATCCTGAGCTCGTCGCGTGACGGGAGTATTGTCCAATGGCAGGAAACGTTGACCTGCCTCCTTTGTGTTGGGCTGGTAGTTGCAACTTCCCAATTGTTGACACTGTATTGATGGCTATTAGGTTTGGCTTTGGTTACGTAGATAAGTAAATAGAACTTATGAATATCTTCTGTGCGCCAGTAAAAATGATAAAGGTGGATATACACCAAACGAGCGTTCGGTACACGTAAGTCCGTAACGGGTTACTGTTGATACTAATTATACAATGTATACCATCTTTTGTACACAGTTTACAACAAATAAATACTTTACTTTACACAAAACGTGATTCGTCGAAATTCGTTGATTTCGTAGAGTGGAGGATAGAATGAGCGAATGCTCGTTTAGTCTAAATGCGCCTTTAGAATTGTGATAATTTGAGGAGTGTCTTTTCAAAACGACTTATTTCCACTTTCAACTTTTTTTAAAACTATGAATGTAGTTTTGCTAAAAATAGAGAAATACATGTATGTTTTGAATTTCAAGTTCTAATAAGCCTCTTCTTGTCCTCCAAAATGTTGAAATATCAAAGTCCGTATCAAAAGGACCTATTTCTCCCTTATACTAAGAAAATGATACGAGCCTTTAGAAGTGTATAATGACTTATTATTAAGTACTTTTTGTAGAAATGAAGGATTTGTAAAATTGCCTTGAAAAACAGCTTGTGTATTATTGGATAACCTCACAAGGCCAGAACAAAACGGCTTAATTCTAAATGTTTTGCATCAAAAGGGCTTAATTCTGAAAATGTATAACTATATTAACTTAATAATTAAGTTGATAAAGCAATGTACAATACAATACAATACAATAACTCTTTATTACACCTCAAAGAAAAAAATACAAAACAAATAATAAAAGTACATGTTTGAAAGAGGTAAACAAAAGGCGGTCTTATCGCTAAAGTTAGTTAGTGGCATAACATTTATATCAACTCACTTTAGTACTATATCAAAAACACAAAAAGAATAACGAAATGTAAACCGTGGATTTATGTTTTTTCAATTTTCCATAAAAGCTACAACTGGAAATAAGCCCTTTTGAAAATACACTCCTCATTTTTAAATACAAATACATAACACAAATAATTTATTGTGAATTTTGGTTGTCAGCCGACGATGATTATATAAATGTCATCCTAGGGACTGTACCTACGATAAGTAGTAAGGATGTTTCATGTTTTTTGATATCATATCTATTATAATACCTTAATACACTATTATCACATCGCAATGAATTAGTGCAGTTATACAATGGATACCAAAGCGATATGACTGATATTTTAATTCATTTTTGTCTTTCTGATAACGATAACTTAAAGTAATTTTTCCATCTTTAATGGTCATAAACTTGAATTAAATTAAAGATAACTTTTCTATAGAATTAGCAAAGATTACCTATATTAAAATTGTAGCATTGAAACCTTGAACGAAACGAAGATGACGTAGGTATAATGTAATAAAATAAAACCGACGGAGGCAAATTTATTTTATAAGGTACCTAAATAAAAGTAATTAAGATTTCTCTATCTAGAGCTTGTCCATTAATCACGTTACACTGTATAGCTTGGGTTAAGAAAATATCACCAATTATCACCATAGGGGAGGGGAGACATCGGACAAATCACGTGTAATTTTTTTGTTACTCTCGAATCGGCTGAACAGCATTATAGCCGGTTAAAAAAATCTTTACTTTTTTATACTACGTTTTAAAACTTCGCGAAGTCTTCTTCTTCTACCTAGCGTTATCCCGGCCTTTGCCAGGGTCCGCTTTCCTGCTACATTTCCTCCACTTTCGCGATCTTTACTGTAAGCCCATTCACACTCATGTCAGCCTTCACGACATCTAGCCATCTTCTTTGGTCTGCCGCGGCGTCGGGGGCCGTCAAGGGCTAGATTAAGGCATACATACCTATGTCTCCTACGTAGTCAGGTGGCCTACGACAAACGTGACCAAACCACCGAAAACTTCGCGAAGTACCTACCTACGTAAATTTAAGTGTTATTAAAAGGATTACTTCAGTTGGCAAAATCTTACACGTGCTTACACGTCAAATTGGCTGGGGGGTGGGGGTCCAGAAAATATCACCATGGGGGATGGGGGGGTCTAAAACAGGCCAAAATCGTATGACGCGATTAATGGACAAGCCCCTACCAGTTGTGTTATTTTTTTCGCACGTATTGGCTAGAAAGAGAGGCAAACAGCAAAATTGTAAATTGTAACTTTATAAAACGCGACCCAGTGCCCTATACCACAAAACTTACAATTACAATTTGACAAGTGTCAAGTTACAAATTTGTCATAATACAAGCGTGTGTACCACAAAATTTACAAGTTACATATTTGTACTGGAAAAGCCCTACAAATATGTAAATTGTAGCAATAATCTACAATTTATTGTACCACAAAACTTTACATACGTTACAGATGTTTTCCGGAAAATGTACAAATTTGTAGCTGACAATTGTTTTGTGCTACATTAAATTGTAGTAACAATTATACATATATGTAGAATTGTAACTACAAATTAACAATTCTCTCAATGCTTGTCACACCCTCTTACAATTTTATATTATACGAGTCATTACATTATCATTAATTGCAATATAATTAAATTATAATAATTTATAAATTATTTAGCGACCTACTCTGTGTGCTAAGAAATGTTTCGTTCAAGTAGCAGTGATAGTGAAGAAGAAATAAATGTGAGACGTCCTCGAATATATCGAGAACGTATAAATTTAATTTTGACCATAACGGATTTTACATTTAATGAGCCGTTCAGAGTGAGTAAATCTACTGTCGAATATCTCCTTCAGACTATTGGTGGAAATCTTAGACATCCCACGCGAAGAAGTCACGCTTTTGATCCAAAACAACAGTTATTGACTGTTTAAGTTGGTTAGGCTCAGGTTCCCAATATCACGTCACTAGCGATGCTCATGGTGTTTCAAAAATGACAATGTCTCGTTCTATTCACGCCGTATGTACACAAATAGTGGACAAATTACTAGGAACGAAGTAAGATGGCCAGCAAATGGAAAGTCACTTTCTGAAGATTTTATTGCAGCATAATACATGTGAATTTTCCCAGGGTCGCAGGGATTATAGATGGATCATTAATACCGATTGATGCCCCACGTCAAAATGAAGCTGGTTTTGTTGATCGTCACGGAGATCATTCTATAAATGTAATGGTTGTCTGTGGACCGAATTTAGAATTTTTTTACGTGAATGCACGATGGCCTGGCTCCGTTCATGATTCGCGGGTTTTAAGGTGCTCATCGTTATGTCAGCAATGGGAAGATGGATGGAGACCTTTCCCCAATACTGTAATATTGGGAGACAGTGGATATAGTTTGAAAAACTGGTTAATAACCATTCAGGCCATTCGTCTCTGGAACGATCTCCCTCTAGTAATTCGTCAAGCGCAGAGCAAATTTTCTTTTAAACGCAAATTACGTGAACATCTTCTTCGCGTACATCAAGGGTCATAGTGGGTGTTGTGGTTGTGCATGGGTACATTGTTTTTATTATTATGTTTTTTATGTATATATGTAAATATATGTATGTATTTTATACGATAAACAAAATATTACTTGTTTTGTGACTTTAATGTTTATTTCTCTTTTTATTTTTTCCGCACCAAATGTAAGTTTTCTGTTTGACCCAATGGTTGACTGGTAGAGAATGCCTTAAGGCATTAAGTCCGCCGTTTGTACTTTTATTTTTTTGTAACTGTGCAATAAAGGTTAAATAAATAAATAAATAATAACCCCAAATATTCCAACCCGCATTCCAAGGAACGCTGCATTAGAACGATTTTTAAGAGCTTTCAGGTCGATGAGACGAATGGTTGAAAACGCACTGGGGATACTTAAAGAAAAGTTTCCGTGTCTTAACCACTTAAGACTTCAACCTAAGATTGCAAGTATGGTTATTTTAACATGTGTCATATTGCATAATCTCGAAAAACGTTTAGTTATTTTACGTCATTTATGAGGCCTAAAACAGTTAGTTTGTCTTGTAGGTTCATTGTAATCTCAGACGTAAGTACGTAATAGGTTATGTCCGTGGATACTCGTATATCGATATCTATTCCACTATACATATTCCACTATACCTACAAGTATAATTTAATGCAATTCTACAATTCTAACTACCTTCAAACTTAAAGAGGCGAAATAAGTTATGACATAATTGTAGTTGTAACATTACAATTTTTCACCTGTATATTTACAAGTTAACAATCCTACAAATATGTAGCTGTCGTGACATACCTTTATTCTTTGTGGTACGCTTTAAAAAAAGTGACATATTCGTTTACCGCAAATTGTAACCATAACATATTTGTAATGATTGTGGTACATTTTTTTGTATACAATTTAACAATTTTGTAGAATTGTACACTTGTAAAGTTTTGTGGTATAGGGCACAGGTGTTGTTGCATCCCTATCACACTTACAAATGAATTTGTAAGTGCAACAGAGACGTAGTTAGCGGTAGGCCTTCAGTGTAGCCGTACCATGACTTTGCAAGTATCGGCATAGTTAAGTTTTATTTTACTCGATACGTTCTCGTAAATAATAAATAAAATAATTTATAAATATCTTGGGACATCTTACACAAATCGACCTAGTCCCACGGTAAGCACAATTAAGGCTTGTGTTGTGGGTACCAAGCGATGATATAAATATGTATAATGGATAGATGCATATAGATACTTAAATACATAGACAGCCATGACCAAGGAACAAATATTAGTGATAAATAAATACACAAATAATGCCCTCGCCGGGATTCGAACCCGGAACCTCCGGAACTTACGTACCTATCGAGCAACTATCGAGTAAAACCTAACGTAGGTACCCTTTATTTTCTCATGGCACGACTCCAATTTATTCAATATCAAGTTGAGCGTTGCAAAAACTGGTTTAGTAACCGTGCATAATTAAATAACTAATCGTGAATCTTATTAGCGTAGACATAAAGGTGATATCAGACGGTTAATTTTTCGTTCATTTTTTCGTTTCATTCGGCATCTTTCACTTAAAATGACACGTCTGACCACGGAGTGAAACAAAAGTGCCGAATGAATTCATTAGTGAACCGATCCAACAATGTTGGATATTTTCATTCGGCATCTTTCACTCGCACTCCGAATGAACGAAAAATGAACAGTTCATTCCTTCTGAACACGGAATGAACTGTTCACTCGGATTCGGCCGACCGTTGCTACTCGAGCGTTTAAATCTCTATCGTCTACCGTCCAATTCGTTTTTAAAAGTATCATCGTATTTTCGTTAAAGTATTTTTTTGCAATACGACAGAAAAAATGGTTTTCAAGTGGAATGAGCAAAACACTTTGTTATTAAGCTTCTGCACCGTTATTCGAAACCTACATTAATATTTGAGAGAGGCAATCTTGTTTACTATGACGTGACGGTTGCTGATTTGACTATACTCTACTCTTTTTACCCCCTCTATCAGTTTCCCGTTTGTGCCACCAGGGTAGGGATGGCCGCTCCCTCGTCATTGGTGTCTCGTTTACCGAGACGTACGGTTCAGTCACAAATTCCTGGAATTTGTAAGTGAAATATATTTTAAAGTCTTAACGGTTTTACCGTTCGAATATAAAAATTTGTTATTAATCTAATTTTATTTTGCAGAGTTTTTGCAAAATAACGATGACGGACACATCTAGTGCATCAAGCACTAGCTCATCGTCCGATTCAAGACTATACCTACTCTGGCATGGGAGCCGAAGGCGGCGTAACGATGCCATAGAAGGTTAGCGGTACCGTCAACTGCTACAACTTTGCACGGAAATTCATGTTTTTTTCAAGTAACTCTTAAAGTATGTGTTATTTGTACTCTTTCTTACATTGCTAAGCTAATCTAGTTCAAAATACATTAGTATCAGGGTTCAAAGTATGCCAAATACTAATAGTTTAGCTTCTAGAAACATTTAAAGTTACAGTCAAAGTTGTAGCCAAAAGCTGCAACTTTGCCTAGTGGATTATCTGTGGTAATATATGGAGAATTTAAAAATGAAAACCCTTTTTAATTTTATAGCAGTCATATCTAAGCCAAGGTGCCAGTAGAATACACTAAATACTACGCAAGTATTTTTTTTACGACATAGGCATAGTTGTGACGTGTTCTACAGCATTTCCATACATTGTCCCAAGCGTAGCTAGGGTTGTGCCAAACAAAATAGACACCAATAATTTTACTACTTAAAAAAATTGCATTTCTTTTATTAATTTGCTAATTTTCAGTATTGTAAGGGTTGAAATAACAAATAGTTAATAGTAGCTAAAGACTTAATTAATAAAACTTTATTAATAATTTTTTTTTATAAAATAAATATAGTGTCAACCCTAGACCAGGCAATTTTGGGACATGTACATTCTAAGAAACCTTTCCCAACATTGCCCGTCGTCATTCTGGCCTTAAAAGAGTTTATTTACATGAAAAACTTCATAAAACATCGCAAAGAGCATATTTACTTACCATATGAGTACTCCACAAGTGGCTATAACAGATATTTTCGCACTTATAATAAAAGTTTTGAACACATCGAAAAAACACTTGGTTGCTTTCTAAGCGTTAACACCGACTGAGTTTAAAAGTAGGTGTGCTGCCAGGAAAAAATATGTTGAAATGGGTTGCCAGATAAATTCTACAAATTTTACTATTTATAGAAGAAAAGAATATGTAATAGTTTGGTAGAAAAGTGGGTTTTTGTAAAATGGGCAAAATTGTAGCAGGTTGGCAAAGTTGCAGCATTCGACGGTATCCAGATCTGTATTAGTGACATGTTGCAATCCATGAGTAATGTACCTTTCTCAGGCATGAATTAGAGGGCAACGTGAGCAGCGAGATATATACAAGGCGGAAGAAATTTGAACCCACTGTTCTTAAAGAAAATGGTTCGACACTAAAGTTGCATTTAACGATGTTTTAGAAGAACCATCCGTTCCAAAATACTCGCCCGCTCATGTTGACCTTATAATCTCTGTTCAACATTTTGATTCCGAAAACTGGACAAGCGTCCGATATTCAGAGGTACATAAGCTTTGCTGCTCCCGACCGGCCTTTGTAGGCCTCGAGACAAATGACTAATTAAAGAATTTATGTTTTTGACGCATTAATAGCATGGTCTCGTACTGCTGATGAGCTGTCTTTTCACGTTAGAAAATAAAATCAGATCTTTTTATGGAGGGTAGTTTTCATAAGATCCCTAATGATGCTTTAACGACAAACTGGTCTTAAAATAGGTACGAGTGATAATCGTGAGAGTTTAAATCAATATATCTGTAATGATTGCAACTAACATGTCGTCACCGCGCTGACCTTATCCGACAAAGACGAGATTGTATCCCCCGCTGCCTAAGTGTCAAAGAGTCCATAAGAAAGATACCCCGAGCTCACATAACTTTTATTGGAAAAACACGGTGAAATTTCCTAAACTTTTTGGCCGGTCTGACCGCCAACCCAAAATAAGCCTGCTGCGCAAGCAAGTGCTAATCTATGTCGTGATGCTCAAAAAAGGCCCACGCAGGGCATCTATGACCAGTCTAACTGCTTTATGAATATGCTTAGACCTTTCTTACAAAAATTTTGGCCGGTCTGACCGCCAACCCAAAATAAGCCTGCTGCGCAAGCAAGTGCTAATGTGTATTAATGCTCACAAAAGGGCCTATGCAGGTATTTTATGACTAGTCTAACTGCTTTATGAATACACCTAGACCTTTATTAGGTACAAATACTTTTTGGCCGGTCTGACCGCCAACCCAAAATAAGCCTGCTGCGCAAGCAAGTGCTAATCTATGTAGTAATGCTCGAAAAAGGGCCAACACAGGGTATTTATGACCAATCTAACTGCTTTATGAATATGACTAGACTCGTCTTACAAAAACTTTTGGCCGGACTCACCGCCAAACCAAAATAAGCCTGCTGCGCAAGCATGTGCTAATCTGTGTAGTTATTCCTAAAAAGGGCCCACGCAGGGCATTTATGACCAGTGTAACTGCTTCATGAATATGCCTTGACCTTTCTTACAAAAACTTTGTCGCTAGTCTGAACGCCAACCCAAAATAAGCCTGCGGCGCAAGCAAGTGCTGATCTGGGTAGTAATGCTCAAAAAGGGCCCTCACAGGGTATTTATGACGAGTCAAGCTGCTTTATGAATATACCTCGACTTTTCTTAAAATTGCCTGCGCAAGGCAATTATAACTTTTTACCAATGGGCTGGCGCGATCCCTTTCGCCCATCCAGAATAATTGCAAATAGCCAAGGTCAAGGAAAGCCTCGCCAGCGTAGCCTGGGCCCGAGACCCCAAGGCCCCAATGCCTATAAAAACACTACCCGACTAGGTCAAAACTTCCCACGCAGGGACTTTAATCAAAAGAGGAAATTCTGACTGCAACAGTTTTCGAGCGGGTCAGTTTTTTTTTTTTTTTTTTTTGGAAAGATGAGAATCATTAAATATTCCACGCTCACTATTAAAATTGATTAAATCGTTTCGAAATTCGTTTTACCTAAGGCCCCCGTTAGCATTGCCAAATGCAGGAAACAATTCAAAGAATTATTGAGACGGGCGTGCTATATATTACACTCCTAGTTTTTGTCACGCCGATGTTCCTAATCCCAAAAAGCGACTGATCTTAACGTCCAATATTCAAATCTTAATTATATACTTACCGATCGTAAAGTTCAAGTTGGTGAAAATTTCACCGAATTTCAGGGTTCATTCAGCCCTCAGATTTGCTAGTAAAAATAGATCTGTCAAACGCTATTTCCATCTGCCTGTCGCAGCCAGCGAGTCTGAATTTGTTTCAAAGTCTGATTTTCAACAGCTGCAGAGGACCTGCTTGCCTTAAGGTTATTTCCGACCAATTGAGTTGCCCAGACCTTTCGAGTTTTAGTTAATTTAGACTTTTTTCTCCTAGCAAATCAGAACCTCGGCCTTTATCACGAAAAGCCTTAAAAACGGTGCAAATTCTAGAACATTTGGGCTGGCAGGTCAATCATGTTAAGTCTATCCTTGCCCCTCGGAGGGCCATAGAATACCTGGAAAATTGTTGGTATCCTCACGCCAACAAAAAGTACTTCCCATTAAAGAAATGCTTGGCCCTGAAAATAAATGCCGTTTTTGAAGCAAAAAACCGGTTGTACAAACGAAAGTCAAAGCATTGTGGGCTCCCTAAACTTTGTCCGCTTTCCAGTACTCCGTGGACGTTTCAATCACAGAGCCCTGTTAGCATTTGGTGCGAGTCCCCTTCACCAGTCCATATATTGTCGGTTCCCTATACATACTAATGGAAGCGCTGCTCGAACTATCATTGTGGATAAACAATGAAAATATAAAATGATGGGGGCAATAAGAAGATAGGACAAGAACAGTCAAGTCTCCATTCAAATCAAAGAGAAATGCTCGCGATCCTAAATGCCCTAAAATGTTGTTGCCATTACCTAACAAACTCTGCCATGATAATACAAAGCGACGACAAGTCTGTAGTTGCCTTCCTGAGGAACGAAGGGGGAACTCTGTCATCCTCCCTAATGAATCTATGTTACAAGGTGTTTCATCTAGTAGACCAGTACAACATTAATTTACTAATTCATTATCTCCCCGGTAAGTTTGGTTGCGAAGCAGACCGCCTGTCTCGCCTGCCTGTCGTTTCATAGTGAAATCTCCTTCTCCTACCCATAATAACAGTGAAAATATTCTCGAAATGGGACACGCCGGAAGTACACCTCGTGTCGGCAAAGGCGTATGAAGTGCCTAATTATGTATCACTGAACGCGGCAGATCGTCAAGCCCAGTTTCACAATGCATTCAGTCGAACGTGGCGTTACCAGCTAGCCTGGATATTCCCACCACCATTCTTAATACCTCAAGTATTAGCACACGCAATGAATAAAGCTCTAGGAATTTACCTGATCGTACCCCCCTGTAGCCGATAATATTTTTTGGAGAGCTGATCTCAAAAATCGAGCCCTTGCCCCACCATTCACAATACTTAGTCTAGATCAGGCCCTGATAGACACAGCTTCAGGTCATCCCCCGTCCCAGGCTCAGGAGTTGATGCTAGAAGCAGGAAAATGTGGGGATGGACAGAAAGCATAGAAAATTGGTCCCAACTACAAAAGAATTTATTACTTCTAGCTAGCGAAAATCATCGTTAAAAACTTATAAACACCCTTAGTATAAGTGGTGCTTATGGTCGTGTGGTCGCTCGTGGTCGTTAATGTGAATACACCCTCAGCAGCCGATTTTGCTAGATAAATAATTGACCTGCATCAAAAAGTAAGCTTGTCCTATTCGACCATATAAGTGTACAAATCTGCGATTGCTACCTTAACAGACCCTAATTTGCAGGTCAACCTAGCGTCACATACGCTTGTAAAATATTCATGAAAGGCTATTTCCAATGAAACTTCAAAAGTAAACAACGTAAAGACGTACCTATACGGGATACCGGTACCTTAGTAGAATTGCTTAAAAAAGGTGGTACTCATCAATGAAAATAGCTTTTAGGAATGTTCAAAACCTGCCTCTATCTTATTGTTGTTTGTTCAAGTCATAGGGTATATGACCTTAATTTACTATCTGTTAATAAAAACGTTTGTATTGTATCTTATACATCAATAATATTTTGCCAATTTCTGGGTCAAAAACTGATTATGCCTCTTAAATTATTAACGTTATTGTAAATGTTAATACCTAATTTACTACGTTCTGTTAAGTACATTAAAAGAGCACGTTGCAAGAATCTAATTTTAGTTTTAGTTAAATGTGTAAAATTACCAATACCCAAACAGGGTTCATGTGAACTATTATTATACAATAAGACCTTGTGTAACATATGATTATACACAATAAATGAATTATGAATTGAATACAGTCAGACTAGAATTTAACTCAAAATCAGGAAACCCTATTAATTTATTGAATTAAAAACGGTTATTTGTTTGCATTTAACTCAAAACTTAAAATATATGGACTTGGACCCTATATTATTTGGTATGGTGACATTTGTAAGTCATCGATCCAAGCTACTCCGGGTAGCTAGTGCATCCTGCAGTATCTTCGAAAAATTTGGTACAAATGCTTCCGTTGGATGAAATCTTAGCTCGCGATAACTGACGCTCACAAAACACTTTTTCTAACGTTTGCTATAGAGAAATTCGACAATCAGCACCAGTCTTAGCTGTAACTGAATGTTTTACTCCCGTTGATTATTCAATTTGAAAAATAATTGTAAGAAGATCTTATAGATTAGGAGCAAAGGGTACCTCATCAATAAAAATAGATACATTTTTAATTGATTTATTTATAATAAATTACAATACAACATAATTGAAAAATCCAATGTTACATTTGACTTACCACCAGTTAATTATTACAATTGAGTTTGGTCTGTTGTAGATACATAATTACATATGTAACAATGTATTCAGGTTTAATACAAGCCTAGATTAAGTTGAAATAAACTTGTTTTTCAGTATTATTGTATGCTAAAGTTGTTTTTCAATAAACAGTATTATTGTATATTATGTGTTTTAATCCATATATCATAATATAAAAGAACATTTTTATTCTTATCACACACGAATGTGACTGTAACTTTACCAGTTACCTAATTGTTTTCACATGATTCACATTGGTGTCTTGCCACCAGGCGATAACAGACAGGTCTCAAATATTAATGTAGGTTTCGAATAACGGTGCAGAAGCTTAATAGCAGTGTTTTACCCTACAATAAAACACATATTAAGCGAAACACCTTATTCGAAACCTACACTTTATAATCCTGCCTGGCGGTTAAAATGCAATGTTCCACTCTCACAGTTACTTTTCACTAACTCACTACAAATCTTAGCACTTTCACTTCACTTCACCTTTGTGTAAGTTTTGGTGACGGTCACCACCGTCACTATCGTATCTATCTATCTATTATATCACTGTTTTGGTGGAACATTGCAAAACGTGTAAATAAAACATTAAATTTGAGAACCAATGACGAGGGAGCGGCCATCCCTACCCTGGTGGCACAAACGGGAAACTGATAGAGGGGGTAAAAAGAGTAGAGTATAGTCAAATCAGCAACCGTCACGTCATAGTAAACAAGATTGCCTCTCTCAAATATTAATGTAGGTTTCGAATAAGGTGTTTCGCTTAATATGTGTTTTATTGTAGGGTAAAACACTGCTATTTTTGGAACACTTCAAAAATTATCAATGTTTACACAAACTTGATGAATATAAAGATAGAACAATCCGAGCAAATTCTATGAAGTCTCTAATCAGTGATTTGAACTTAGATTTAGTGTAGAAGATATTATGCGCTCTGCTAGAGCCAGCACCCGCTTTAGCAGAGCGCAAGCCCGCAGTACACGTCGGGCTTTGGTCGCGGATACTCCATGATGAGGATCCTCTAAATGGATCGAAACATGTCGAGCAATTATCGACTTAAATTACGTGAGTAACCCGTGTGATAAATATTTAAATAGAAGATATTAATTACAAAATAAAGACTATACGGACACGACTTCATTGGACGCCATATTGACAGAAATGCGGAGTGAATGTTCATTTCTATGTCATTCCAGCTTTGCTGTGTGAACATGGAATGAAACAAAAATGGAGCATTCACGTGAGTGAACATTCATCAGAGTGAACCGTCTGATATCACTTTAAGGCTCGGCGCTAATCATTGAAGAGTGTTATCTTACATACAACGTACAATTGGTCTTACCTTACTTAACCGTCATATATTATAATATAACCGTCGATGACAGCAGGGGCCTATTTCTCGTACCTTATTAGACTAGTAATATTAGTCCATGGGCTAATATTTTTTACAAGTTTACAAATTTGCGTTTCTCGAAGCCATTCTAATAAAATATTAGTTATTAGTTACCAACTACTAAATATTAGCTAATATTATTAGACCTACTATGGTTTTGGTTTCTCGAATACAAAGAAAAATAACTACACTTGTAAAATACACTCATAAAGCTATTAGTCGCCGAAGCTTGGTAAAAAATATTAGTCTAAGCTATTAACGTGTTACTTATCGCAGTTAACTAAAGAAAATTATAAAATTTGGGCAGATTCGGATGAGAAATAATTAAAATTGTTAATTCCCCCCCCTTTTTACGTTTATCTATTTAGGTTAACGTGTCCGAAAACCGTCCAAATAAGTATGCTGTTCCCAGAGTAAGCAATTACTATGGGGATAGGCTCATCGAAAAGCGCTTGCCATACTTACTTAACACCTTACCTGCGGCTATTAGAGCGGAGAAAAACAAAACTAGATTTAAGAAAGCCCTACTACAACACTATCTCGACAGTATTTAAAAAGCATCTTATATTCTTACACTTTGCCTAAATTTCTATGTACCTAAATTCGACACTTCTACTTCTTTACTTCACTGTTATTTTTATTTCTTTTTTTTGTATTTTAGAGACTCACGGATCCCACAGTCAAACTGTTCAAACAGTTTTGTGGGACAATGTATTTAGATTTAAGATGTAATCCTGTATCTTTCAGAACAAATAAATAATAATAATAAATAAATAAATATCTCTGGCTTCCAATATATTCCTCAAAACCATCAACTTCATATCCATTTTTTTTTCCATTGTATTCAATAATTTAATTCATTCAATTATAATAAACAACATGACAAGCGTGGCGATTATGGACATTTACCTCCTAATGCGTCTATACGCATAGTTAATAGGAGAGGCCTACGTCCAGCAGTGGACTAACATAGGCTGATGATGATGATGAATCTAAACTTAACTAAAGAACCTTAAAGCTAAACGAATTTAAGCACCAATCAATCAAATAACCCACCCCGTAACATTCCCGGTGCAAAGGTGCCTAACAAACTAGCGGCATTTACGCGCTAATTTCCATTTTAATAAATTTATATATTTTATTTTAACTAAACAAACAATTTGCTTTTTACCGCCAATATTTAATTTTTTTAATATGTAATAAAGCATGGGTAATACCCCAATCAGCCAAGCTGGACTAATATTTTTTATTAGTGTACCAATATTAGTTACCAGTCTAATAATTATTTTCGAGAAACAGAAAATATTAGGACTTGTAAAATTTTCACTAGTAACTAATAACTAATATACTTGTAAACTAATAGTTACGAGAAATAGGCCCCAGGCCAGCGGCCCTAACGCGAAAAACGAAAATAGTAAATTTCGAGGATTTGTCTCGCTCACTCCAATGACGCCTTCGTTTGAGTGACAGAAAAAAATCTCGATATTTACGAATTTCGATTTTCGTGGTAGTAGGCCTGGGTGCTTAGCCAAGTTGCCAATCGCTAACGCATAATCATCAATCGTAAACGAAAGGAGCTAACCTACGAACAAATAATACATGGAAGCCGCACGCCATATTAAATTGCCTTTCAAAATCGGTCCTGAATTTTAGTTGACAAGTGTCGTATGCATCGTAATGCATTGAAGAGAGGGTCTTCAATGCATTACGATAATGAATTTCAATATCAACCTATAAAAACTTAAACCGCCATTTAAAAATAGTTGTGATTGGTCCCTCAAAGTTTTGATTGGCTATTTTCAATAAACATTTCGACGCTTATTGTGAATAACGCTGCATTTCAAGATGCTACAGTATCGTAATTTCAATTCTAATAATGAAGCACTAGAATTCAAATTAGAAGCAAGTATTATTTTGGATTACAGCGTTGTTCATGATAAGATTGATAAGCAACGATTTGTCAAAGATGTTGCGCCGAAATATGCACGGTGTTAAGAAAAGCGCTATGTCCTGCCTATCTTGGCACAATTGAACAATTGTTTTTAGGGGCATTTTTGAGCTGGCGTTAGACGTCCGTTACATATGGTCGTAGCAGCTAACTGTCTTTGTCGCACTAATATGAAAGAGTGACAGAGAGGGAAAACTACGATACGCTACTAATCGCTAGCGATTGGCAACTTGGCTATAAGCATCCAGGAACATTAAATCTAATGGACATTTCGTCACCTAAGTCCTTTATTATTATTATTATCTTTATTGGAGAAACAACAGAAGTAGTGACAATAAAGGTGTTTAAGATCTAAAGTACTAAAACTAGGTGTACACATACTTCCTTAAACGCTC
>JALPQI010003943.1:0-76201 GCA_025490895.1 Thaumatotibia leucotreta
TCGTTACACAAAACGTTATTCGTCGAAATTCGTTGATTTCGTAGAGTGGGGGATAGAATGAGTGAATGCTCGTTTGGTCTAAGTGCACCTTTAGTGATACAAATAAGAACACCATGAATAGAAAGTAAGCCCGCGTTAATATCGCGGCGGCTGCTCATGGTATACTGTGGAGTATCTTTAATGAAATGCTTTAAGAGCAAGTAGGTAGATATTTCAAACATTCATTGTTATGCCAGCCCCCCGTCACGTGAAATAGTCTGTAACGGATTTAATACCTTTACAGGACATACCCTAGGTAGCTGCTATAAACTTGCTTGCAGTCCAGCATTCTTATGTTGCCTTGAATTAAGAATCATAAAGATTTTTTACGTAACTACGCTGCATTTTTTAGGGTTCCGTAATAAGCTAGATCGCCAAAAGTACAGACTTAAAAAAACTTTCTTTTGAGACCCTTATTATTTTTAAAAGACCTATTCAACGATATCTACCACTATTGGATTGCATTCAAATATTTAAAAAACATGTTCGTTTTACGTGTACGGGAGATACAAAAAAAATTGTTTTCATTATTTTATTCTACCACTTTGTCAGCGTGGCTAATAAAACTAAATTAAATTGCAATATCTGGTAGTAACGGTCACTGAGCTAAGCTGCAGACAGAAGGACTGTCAGACAGACTGAAATAACAAATCTATAAGGGTTGCGTTTTTGTCATTTTGGCTAGGGAACCCTAAAAATCATGAATACTTAGGCTTATTTTACTTTAAATGATAACCATTTTGAAAATAATCGGCCCAGTCGTTTTTGACCAACTAGTTACGGTTGGTTATGTTTCTATTTTATTCATGCATCGCATTAATTTTTGCGATACAGGTACGTTTTCTTATTTCATAACTAAGTAGGTAACAACACTAATAACTGACAATATACGTATAATACGATGAGCGATCGATAAGTGTTAAGTTAAAAACTTTGAATAACAACTTACCATATTTCCGCGTCTCTAATATAAATATAATAGTGCACTTGCGTCCAGCATTAGTCCAAGTCGCGGCAAATGGCTCACGAACATCCTAACTGATTTTAACGAGTGGACCATCAGTTCCGACGCCGTCCTGCCGCTTCACAAATTATTTTGTTTCATTAAATTTAATGACGAACAGGCACATACAATTAAACTGTGTGAGCTAGTCGATATGAAAGATGATATCTTGAAATGAATACTAATAGAATAGTTAGTAAAAGTGTATCTTCCAGTAAATGCTGATTCACGAACTAAATATAGAAATGTGCAATACTTGCTTACATTAAAACAAACATAAGTGACTATATAAATTTAAGTTGATTGATCGGTTAATATAGCGCCTATTAATCTGTTTCGATATTAAGAATAATGTGTTTACTAAGTTAGTGTGGCAGTAACATATTAAGTACTTATTTATATAAACCTATTCATTAGTGTGTTTAGATTAAAAATAATATTAAGTGTAAAATATATGAAGTAGTTATTCACACTCTTGTTTTCGATGAATATCAAATCACAAAAACAATGAAAGCTATATAAGTGTGATAACAATGATAACGCACTAGCAACTATTATAAAAATGTAGTGATTTCCCTTTTAAATAGTACTAGAATTTATTTTAAAAATAACAAGCGCCAATAGAATAAAACACCCACGATTCCTAGCCAAATTCCATTCCGAATAGACTGTTTATTTAAGCTCGCTGCAGGCAGGTGGGTAGCTAAATTGAGATGTTCGTTAGTGGCCTAATGTATGTATCTCGTCAATCTGTGCCCAGTTATTTCTGCCGCCCGCAAAACATCACCCGCCGCGCCGCTTTTTATTTTTAATAAGTACCTGGTGTCTATGTGGCCTTATTATATTGAATCGTATTTTATAAATGGTAGAAACGGAATTATAAACATATTTAAACATCCAGTAAAGCCGATCCTAAATTGCAGGGTAACCTTTTAATGATATGAATACTTATTTACTGAATACATTTTCATTGTTACTACAAGGTTCCGACAGATGATAATGACTTTTATGACAAGTGAAATTCGTCAAACTATATATGTAGGTATCTGCAATAACAAAAGGTTACTCGCAAATTGTATTTTTATTAAAATTATGACTGAATCGTGTCTAGTTTTGTTAAATATTATGCATTAGTACACTAACTGGCCTCTCCACGAATATACGAGTATATCTGATGTTTCCTGTGATTTCAAGGTTTTATTGATTATTCACACAATTGCCGATTTATTGCACGGGAAAGGACAATTTCGATTTCGTACATTTCGTAGCGCGAAAACTCGAAATGCGAACGAGGGGTTCATTTCGATTAATAGAAGCTCGCGCGTGTACATGATCTGATGACGATCTTCAACGATAGCGATTATCTACTCATAATCACTTTAAACTAGGGCTCGTGGTCGTGACCGTGTTTCGTGTAACCGTAGCCGGATCCCCGTTGCCGTGTTACACGGCCACGGTTTTAAGGCCCGTTTCCTGCGTGTTACACGGCTACGTATCAATAAAGTTACGTATACACGTGTACACGGGGATACGTATCTTAATTACACGCAGATCCGTTCCGCTCGCGTTGTTGAGTGACGATTCGATGCGTTGTCTTTATGGACTAAGGAAAACGGATGAGAATGTTCCGTGATATTTGTGAATCTAATTTAGTGGTTACCTAATTGCCTTTCTAACGTAAAGTGCGATAACTTAGTTGTACTTAATTTCAGTATGATAACGTGTATACGTACTGAGATTAAATTTCACATATTAATATTTTACTTTTTAAGGTAAGGAGGGCAGAATTATAAAATATAGATATTTTCTGAGTTCAATATTAATAAAAACTGACACATTGTCATGTATTAATTACCTAATTTAATAATGAGATGTGAACGGAAGTTAAAAAATACATATATTTTTTTTTTATTTTTTTTTTTTTTTCATTTATTTTTATAATAGTATACATAACTGTTTACATATAATATTCCAGCATGCAAAGCAACAATGGGCTTAACTGCCGCTGGGTTCGCTTAAAAAAATAAAACTGCTTTCTTATATTCTTTATATCCCTTCGAGTCGATATGGAACGGAACTGGTTATAGTATGTAGCAAAATTTTGTGGTTATAGAACTAGCTCTTTGATTATACCTATTTTACCTATAAGATACCTGTAGGTCAATCATACCATAATATTGTCCATAATATCGACCCGAAAAAGCTTTTTCTTATGATCTAGTGGGTAAAATTATACATTATAAATAACTATACTTATTCAAAAGCGTTGCAATTACAACCAACAATGGTTTTTTTTTTTCTTGAACAATTTTCTTGCGATACTTCTAATTTAAAAATATTAAATTTTAAAGACAAGTCTTTAGATATTGTGTTTTCAATAATTGTTTACATTTATGTGGGTTTTCACAAATACGTTGAAAAGTTACATCAGGTAGATTGTTAAGGATATGTGGTAGCAAAAATTCCCATCGTCGTTTTCCGTATACATTAGTACATTTAGGTAGAACAAAACGAGGTAAGTAGTCCAGCTTTCTTGAATGAATTTAACACAGTGCGGAGTAAATATATTTTCTTAGTTCTAAATATCATAATTTAAGTTTTTCTTTCGTGCAATAAAGTTGATATAAATAAATACATAAATCAATATTGAGGGTACCAGACAACGATTAATTTATACTAGGAAACCCATAACTCAGGAACAAAATAAATGCGTCATAAATATACAAATTTACAGCGTTATTTCCTACAAAATAAGGATCTTTTAAAATATAAAAAGATATTAAAAAGCAATATAATTAAAAAATACAATATACTAACTCATTGGATGTCGTGACGATGACGGGAGATTTTAGGTGCACCGCTTTCAAATGCTTTCCTATCGATCCTGTTGTACCACCACGACAGTTCGTACGATCATTGCACAAAGTGCATATAGCCGTGTCACCGACCCTGGTGGCATAACTCCACACCAAACTGATCTTCATTATTAATACACTTTAAAAACGCTATCTTCTCACCAACAGTAACAATACAAAAACGTAACAAAATAATAAAAAAACAATTAATTTAAATTCGACTAAACTCTCGCTAAGTCTGCCCGTCCTGCAATCTTATTAGTGACTAAATACGTATAAAACCAAAACCCGAAATTGCCCTTTTCAAATTTACTAAAACATCCCCGCTTATTTATATCAAAACAAAGATGCGGCTATTTCATTCAACTTCACAAACAAAAGGTGTACCAGGAAAAGCCCAAGTTAACTGAACATATTTATCAGTAAAATTACCACGTGTGGTCATTACATCGCAGACAAACTATTGTTAGCTTTGCGCGTGCAAATTCTTAGTATAGGTCTTATCTACAAACGGGCCGCCCCGTCAGGTAATAAACTTAAATGAACGACTGCTGTATTATCTTTTATGTATAGCAATTTGGCCAAATATTTTTAACATTCTTTTTTAATTTTTCTATCTGGTGATTCAAAATCACAATATAAATTCTAATCCATAAATAACACCGTCGCTTGTTATATAGAACACAGTACCTACCACGTTATTCTATAACTTAAATCGATACGAAAAATGCAAGTCTAATCAATAAAATAACATTCATCCTGATTCAGAGTATAATACTCAATACGTACTTTAAAAACAAGCTGTTATTCAATAATAGGCCTTATTTGTTTGCATAGTAATTGGTCCGGCCGGATCTATGCCACGAGCAGTCGTTGCCAGAACGAAGCCAAGATTCGTAGATACGTATACAAACAAAGATTCGGGTACGTATCTCGGCGTGACTGTGAAATTCGTGATCTTAGTACCGCCGGGGTTAAGAACACGGAGCTACGGTTCGGCGAATAGTACGTATATCGGGAGCCCTACTTTAAACTAACTACTCCAAACTAATATGCTCTAGCGAATATGTATGTGAATAGATGCACACTATGAACATATTGAACATAATGGTATATGTAAATAAATAGTAACCTATACATTCATAAAGTTAATAAATGAAACATAAGTAAATCTCAATTAAGAAATATTGTTTTAATCGGAAATAGGTATTTACGCCTAAAAATAATATTTTTGTAAAATTGCAAAACACTATTGAGTTGTTGTGTCTTGTTTTAAAATAATGGCAGTCTAGCGACATTACGTTTACTGGCTTAAACATTTATCCGGGAATAGCGACCAGGCATCGAATTCCGTACATTCGAACATCGGTAATAACATAAACATGACTGCCAAATAAACAGGCTCGGCTCGCGCTGGAATTCTGTGCGCTATGAGAACTCAAGACAATGAGATATAAAATTCCTAACCGGGTTCCAAACAAATGCCGGCTGTACGTTTACTGAACTAATGCCTTTAAATACCTAGGGACTAAGCTCTATATCTCGTGTGCTTATTCATAAAATAGATGTATGAATGAGACAGGTGATATTTAGGGGAGATATTGATCTAGATTCATTGATTTATCATTGATTTTGGATGTAAATACAGTTATGTTTATTAAAGTATAACACCTATTCAAATTACACTTCCAGTACCTATTTAGTGAAAACTTTGAATGAATGTTATTTTAGGCTAGGATTATACCTGGACCTATTTCTCGAAAGCTTGTAACTTGTAATACAAGCGGAAGTCCTTATCTAATTAATAGTATTGAAAAGAGACTTCCGCTTGTATTACAAGTTACAACCTTTCAAGAAGCGGGCCCCTGTAATTTGTTACGTAAGTTGTAGGGACGGAGCTACACTAAGGAATGAGAGGTGAATATCACTACCCAAACCCATTCATTAGTATAACTCCATATACTATCCATATACCTATATCTTCCCGGCTTTAGTCTAACAAAAAAATCGTATCGTTTAAGTTCAGGATCCTTAAGCCGGGATTACACCTGTGAGTTCTTACATAAGTTGTAAGGCCGGAGTTATACTAAGGAATGAGAGAATATCACTATCTCATTTGTTAGTATAGCTCCGCCACTACAATTTATTACAGGTGTAATTCCAGCCTTAGAATAGAAGCTACTAACTAGATAAATATAATTTGAGCAAGCTTACTAACCGACTTGACTACTTTTTTGTCAGTGTGATATTCACTTATTTTTGAGGGCTAACTGTTTTGAATCAAGTCTAGAAGATTTGGTGATATTTAAATACTTAATTCGTAATTTACTAATTCGTTTTGATATTAGATTGATATTAACGAGCTCGAGGTGAATCGCCTCAGATTGATAAGCGACGTGTGCAGTTTAAAGCCAAAATGTGATGGCACCAGACGCGTGCCGAGTAGCAGTACCTAGCAGTAGTAGTGAAAGCAACAAAAAACTACACGAAAGAGGAAGCATGGATGGTGGATAAATTAATTATTCCGCAATAGAAATCGACATGGATGCAAGCACTTGCTTGATTATGATACGAGGCGAACTGATGCTCCTGTTGTTGTTATTGTTATTTTTTTTCGCAACCTGACTTCAAACGTGCCTATTTTGCGTGGTCCCAACGCTGGCCCAGTACTTTTTGGGGACTTCACATACACCGTTGAATTTTTTTGCACCGAGGCTCTTTTGAGCACGGCGAAAAAACCGACAAAATTTGGCTCGGCTCGCGACACCGAATTTGCCTCATTTCGAGGCATCGTGTCCAGTCTCCACTCGCGCGGCCTTCAGTGAGGCATCCGCTTGACCCGAGGCTGCCTTTAGACCCTCTAGTGGATACGCGGCTTTACGTATACTCGCGTATTTATTTTGAATCGATTATTCTAATTCTTTTTGCCTTATTCTGACAAAGGGCATTCACTAATTCATGTTTGGGACACCTGGTATTTCACAAAAATGATATATTTCTATTGAAACAACTACTCTTCACCGATTCATTTAATAGTAAATACAGTTGCGAAATATAAGTCTGAAAATATTTCAATACTGTTCACTAACTATAGATATGATATAGATACTGAACTTTATTTCACATAAAACTTTTTTTGTAGTTTTAGAAAAAGTTTTATTTTGTGAAAGTAAGAAGGGCTCATAGAGGCTACGAAGAGCCTCTTTATGCAAATGCTATAGGCAATTACTATAAAAGAAATTGTTCTAGAGTCTCACGAGCACTTAAGTCTACGGTCGTGCGAGGCCTTTTCGGGCTCACTTTTAAATAAGACTATTGTATGTCAGTCCGTCGGTCTGTAATTGTGTGAGCATGTGTGAACGGATCGACTTTTGGTTTGAATTTAATGAGTTCATGTGTATGAAATAATTCACTGTCTATTTAGGTTTTCCTTTCTCTCTCTAAGTATTGAGATCCAGCGACGTAGCACTCTTCCCACTATTGACCATTATGAGCATAAGCAGTTATTTTGTGTGAAGGTTCTGCGGTTAGTGAAAATACCTATACATTACAATCACAACTATATTAATTTTTTTGATTTAACACCTGATGAATCTAACTGAATTTACAAAAAAACAACTCCGACTGTTTTGCCATTCGATGTTTGTCAAATTTTCATTCAAATGAATTATCAACGTGACAATCCAATTACATCAAAATATTTGAACTAACATGTTTTTCTTTCGGTGAGTGTTACGTATTTGCGGCTTTCTCAGTGGAGAACTTGGGTTCAATGGGTCCTGAGCCCCATCATTTCTCCAAAAAATGTCTTAGCGAATAGGATAATCTAACATAGGGCTGGCTTATTTCACGCATAAGGAGTTGGTTTTGCTATTCAACGAATTTTCATTTTATTTTCGTAACATTCATAATATATTAAATAAAAACTAGTTTCCTCGTTATACTTAAGCCATTTCTTAAATACACATTTTTATGCAATAACAGCGACCAATTACAAAATTACCAAAAACAATCACTTATGTTTCGAAACTGAGGTCGTCTTCATACCGACAGGCTGTCGAGCGTGGCAATTAACGTTTCACACGCGTCAACCAAATTAGCTTGTCATGGCAACGCGTTAGCGCGTGTGAAGCGCCCATTAGGTATTTACATTAGCAGCGGGGGTCGGGGTTGACAGTGTCTCATAGTCCTGCTTGTCAATTGCAGGACTATGATTCCCAGTGATAAATTAGGTATGATGCTGAACGTACTTCGATGCACCACTTGCAGATTATTAAATAAATATCGTAGTCTGGTCTGGACGGATACTGGATTTTTCTCAGGCAACCAACCCACTGGCTGTCCGATCACTGTAACTACTATTACTTACTCAAAAGTCACTCCCATAGACTTATACCCTCTTTTGAGTTAGCGCAGCGCGGTAACATTTCTTTAAATTTTGTTTGTAAAAATCGTGTCTAATACTTTTGATGGTAAACTGGCTGACTGATGATATTTTTGGGAAGCAAATCTACTCAATTCTTTATAAAAAAATCAACATATATCGGACTACTCAACGCAAAAAACCGTATATGGATTCATATCTATTTATACATAATCTTATTAATCTATGTTTTCATTTTTTTTTGCATTTAGAATCACAAGCAAAAATTATTTCAAAATTGTAAGGGAATTTAACTTTGAATTTTAGCGATGATAAGTCCATCTTTATCAATAGTCTATTGCATGAAAAGATAATATAAAGATTAGATGCATGTAACACTATTATTATAACGGCATGTAATTATTTCACAAAACAGTCTAAAGATCAGTCAAGCTGTTTAATCATGTCAAACTCGCACTCCACGCTAGACGGGTGCCGTGAAGGCATTTCTGCCTTTGTAACGTAAATTAACATAAGTGGGGTCAAAATATCATGTCGATGATTAGGGTATTTCTCCGAGCGTTTCATCCGCCGTGACTTCGGTGGCAGCCTTATCACACGAATTATGTGGGAGATGCAAGAACTTTTGGATATATTGGTAAACGTAGTTGACACTACCAATATTATATAAATCCAAAATTAGATACCCGCGGAAATCGGGTAATAATGTTGCCACCGAAGTCACGGTGGTTGAAAGGCAGAAATGCCCATTAAACTTGAAACGTCTTAAGTTTAAATTAGTAATATCGAATACCTATTATTAATATGCAGCTCATAATTAAGTCATATTTTTCCCCAGTAACAGCCCAAAGTGTGTAATTGATATAGGTATCAATTTTAAAACAACATAATCATACACAAAATATTATCCTCAACATCATTAATTTTTTGAATCGATTTCCTTTACCATGTTAACCCTTAATTCGATACCGGGTAAAATACTAGACATCCAAAACATAAAAATCTACACAAGAAACCAAAACGCTGAAGCGAAATCTAAGCAGTGTAAGTGTATTGCATAATGATTATTATTCTAAAAAAAAATGTGTCGAGCCAACAGAAACGCTAGTTTGTTATAAATTGCCGCCAAGATACCCAATTGGGAAGAACACGTCGCCCGGGCTAACGTTAACAATTTTTTTTTCGTAATTTTTATATGTGAAGGTATTGTGTAATTTGCACATCTATTTGCCTAAATACTTGAAGTACATATTTCTGTTTACTTGAAACTTCTAACACAGTTCATCAATGAGTTTATTACTTGCAAAGTAGAATGTCCAGTATTTTTCCCGTTGGCAACTACGCCACGTTTTATGTTGTTGTTGCAATGTCCAGTATTTTTCCCGTTGCCAATGATATGGTGTTTTAACTATGTCCAGTATTTTTCTCGTAGCCAATGTTGCCGTGCTTCATCAACACATTATAATTTCGAGTTAAACCACTCAAATGAAATGAAAATGGGACATTTTTTTATGTAAAAACCAGTACTAAATGACCTGCAATAACATCTATATCATATATTGCTATATGGCCATTTTTTTAACATACTACTCATAACGACGTAAGTACTAATAACGAAATAGATCTTCGCACTCAATGAGCTCTTATCCCAATATATTAAATAATTATTAATATATTTATATATTATTTTTATGTAGAATGTGTTTCTAATAAAGCTCTGTGATTTCAAGTCCAAAAAAAGTTTCCTAGATGCCAAAAACTCAGACGAGGAAGATGCTGCAGTACAGAAAACACCACAAGTATTTTCAGAGACTTCCAGTATTGATTTCTGATTGGAGCGACTTAATTTACTCGGAGAAGAGTCCAACACACATGTAAACAAAAGCCAATCTGAAAAAAGTTTTGCTTCCCGTATGATAAGGACATCATTAGGACATCGCTGATGATGATGAGCCAAGTAAATTAAGCCGCTCTAAATGCATTGATTTTACTAAATTGTGAACCTAAATCGTAGAACCTGTGAACTACAAATGGAAAAAAGAAACACTGAAATCAAAGGCTGACATAGAACCAGGTGAATTTATATTTACCATTTATAAAAACTTATATTATTCTATGTCAGCCTTGAATTTCAGTGTCCCATTTTTTTCATTTTTAGTCCACAGGTTCTAAGATATTACTACTTACTTATTGAAATTGTAAATTTTTTAATAATGATTTTGACATAAAATATCTTGTGTCATATAATATATGTAAAAAAATATATATATATAATAAACTAAATTAACTGTACAATTGGCAATGGCAAAAATACTGGACGTTCAAGCCCAATCCCTATTCACTGCATAGGTAGTTGGCAACGTGCAACATACTTGACATATGATTTCTGGAAAACTATCAATAAGCGATTTTTTTTATTATTTTTCCGTTATTTAAAATTATATAAATACGCATAAAAACTATAGTTTTATGTATTTTTTCGAAAAAAGTGTCGCTGTCGATTTAAGGGTTAAACTATCGTAAATATTTAGTAAATTACAAGTTAGCGTTAAATTAATTATTTCCATAAGTGCTAAGGAAGTTACGACAAAGTTGAATATACCTTATAATTACCGTATGAATTTCCTTGACATTTTGCTTTGGATATTCAAGCACGTGTGAAGTTTTTAAATAAATCTGATAACGTCTGTCAAAACAAATCATCGAAAGAAGCGCGATTGGTGCGAGTTCTTAATCGATACAATATATTTGAAACGATTGGCTGCATAAATACAGGTCATTCGATGTATAAATCAAGTTTCAAATCGATTTCAACAAGTGGCTATTAATTAAGCTGTAGTTAGATTAGAAATTAGATAGAGTAACGATGTCGACTGATGTATGGCGTTAAACCCAATGCGTATTTTAGTGTTTTTATAAGTTCATGATTCTGTTTGTTTGTTCATTGTGTAAACTGTTGTTAAAAACGAGTATAACAAAAAAATTACTCAGTATCAATTTATTTTAATAAATAACCAAAACGCAGTGCACATAATGACACACATATAAGTACAAAACATGTACTAGTAGGTTGTATATTACACCCGGCATTAACCCAGTATCAGAAAATGTATTCTTATTGTATTTTATTACAATTTTTAATGTTTTATTATTTACTGTAGGCTTATGATCGTGTTTAATCGTTTGTCGTTGTTGCCGTCAGGTTCTAATAAGTATGTAAGTGCGAAAGTGATGCGTAGCACGACAAATAGATAAAACGGGAGCATCATCAAGCCACCGGTAATTTATATTCCTAAAAACAATCATAGGGTCACATACCAACCACCAGGTCTCACACACTTACACACAGGCAAAGTCGCGGGCTTCTCTAATAGAACCATATATTGAAAGCAATGGGCATCGCAACAGTAAATAGGTGTTGAAAAGTGAAACTTGGGGCCGCGTTACTCTTTCGGAGATGTAATTAAAGGCATTCAGTAAGTGGAAATAATGAGTTATGAATCATAACGAAATTGCGGGCTGCAGACTCGTAATCAGTGGGTAGCCATCGCGCGTTTAGTAAAGCTTAGATAAGCACAAGCTTTATGTAAAGGAGGTAGTGGAGAGAAACATTACATTTCTAGCTCACCAGTGCAATGTAAAAGCTTTCCGAGAAATTTATATTATTGTAATAACTATTAATTTTTAATGGTTTTGGCAGTAGGGTTACCTCGGTGCACGAGCCCAACTAATATGTGAATTGCTATCACAAGAAAATGCAGTTTTTTTTTAACCGACTTCAAAAAGGAGGAGGTTTACAATTCGTCGAAATCTTTTTTTTTTTTATGTATGTTCCCCGATTACTCGAAGACGCGTGGACCGATTTGAAATATTCTTTTTTTGTTTGAAAGGGTATACCTTCTAGTTGGTCCCATTGTCACCGAATCCAGATCTGATGATGGGATCCTGGAGAAATCGAGGGAACTCTTCAAATGTTGTAGGCACACATGACATTTTTCATTTATTTTCGAAGACTAATCAAGTATTTGCATCTAGTCATGAACATCTTAAGTTGGTGATCTGATGATGGAAGGTACAACTCTTTAGCAATTAGGAGTTGGGGGATAATTCTTTAAGTATAACATATTTCGTGTATTTTGGAAGCTATTTGAGTATTTGCCTTTAGGTGGTCATCCTTTCATGTTGGTGAGCTGATGATGTAAGGTACAACTCCTTGGAGATTAGGAGTTGGGGGATAATTCTTTAAATATAACATATTTCATATATTTTGGGGGCTATTCGAGTATTTGCCTTTAGGTGGTCATAGTCTCATGTTGGTGAGCTGATGATGAAAGGAATAACTCCTTAACGATTAGGGGTTGGAGGATCATTCTTTGTATATAACAAATGTCATACATTTTCGAGATCAATTCAAGTGTTTGCTTAGTAGTTATGACATGTCGGTTAGCGGTTAGTGATTCTTTAAATAATATTGGCATGCTAAGTCTGTTACCTTTGAAATTGTTTTTGTATTCATATAAGTTCGCCAGTTCAGGTTTTATGGCCTACTACAGTGCAGTACATTCTAATTATAAGTATTTAGAGCATACTGAATAACGATTTTATATTTACACTACTAAAAAGCAAAAAATAAAATATTTTAAAAATAAAAATAAAACCGCCTTAAAAAATTCGCCCGAACTAAAAAGTTAAAAATAATTTTGGTTCCTACTTCTTAGGATTTCCTACCCAAACCTTTAAACCTTTTACCCTATTCATTGAAATAAAACATTATGGCTAGGTACCCTACAGATTTCTTAGAAGTCGGTGCCAAGCCAAATATGTTCACTTCGCGAGTACTTATATGTATTTGATAGAGCTTTGTAACTTACTGTCACTCCGGTTATGCTTTCATGAAAATGACTGAGGCAGACCATTCTGTTGATAAAAGCGTAATAGGAGTGACAGTAAGTTACAAAGCTCTATCTAATATATACCTATGAACGTATTCGGCTTGGCACCGACTTCTAAGAAATCTGTAGGGTACCTAGCCATAATGTTTTATTTCAATGAATAGGGTAAAAGGTTTAAAGGTTTGGGTAGGAAATCCTAAGAAGTAGGAACCAAAATTATTTTTAACTTTTTAGTTCGGGCGAATTTTTGAAGGCGGTTTTATTTTTATTTTTAAAATATTTTATTGGAAATAACATTTCTCTTCAACTTCTCGGCTTAGCGTAAACATTTACTGCTGTTCAACAACAAAGTCTTCTTGAAATGGATCATATTTACAAGAATAAATATTGAAAGTGACTCAATTCATCCAAGACTAGTTTGAATAGATTTGACAGCAATTGTTCAGGGGTGAACATGGGAGCTTCATGAAGAAACTTATAGGTATATTAGCATTGAATTAATGACATGAATTGGTAGTATTTAGCATTTATGGTAAGTTGTTTATGAGATAAATACATTTCATTTAGAGGTAAATACCTTCATGCAATAACTACCTACTACAATAAATGATGTTTACCTATAGGTTATATCCAAAGGAACTAGCAACATGTGGCCACATTCTACTGTCCGTAGCCCGCATTGAGCCTCAAACAATTAAATTGAATAACTTACTCAATTACGAGAATCGCCATCAATATTTTATAACGAAAAACAATCCAGCATCAAACAGAATTAATGCGTATTTCTATAGTCACACATTATTCACGACGTATCACTTGTACAAAAATCAGATAAGTCATTTCTTATCCAAATAAATCAAATATTTTCTAAATTAGCTGTCAACGCTTACCTATCAAATAATACACGTTATTATTAAGCTTAATGAAATACGCAGGTATATTTATTTAACAAATTTGGTTTGAAGCGATCATTATTATCGATGAGAAGCTTGTAATGATTGACTCATCAATATTAATTCTTATTTCGCAGAATCACAATGAATATCTGATGTTCTCTTATCTTATATGTACGGTCAACAAAAAATGTGGTCTACGACTTTTCGACTCTATTAAGTAGTAATAAAGTCGAAAAGTGTTAGACTACATTTTTTCATGACTGTACAATTGTACATCTTTAGAGAGGTTTGGTATAGTCGCCGGTAATACATAGTATCCTGAGCTTTAAGCATAAATAATATGGGACACACTCTTAAGTCAGTTAAGAGTGTGTCAGATATGTTTGCGGCCTTCATAGTGCAAGACACTATTGCCAGTGACTGTACTGTACTGTACCTACTTTGTAAGCGTAGAATCTGGGGAATTATGCAATGTGGGGTAAACATAAAAACTTACACTATCTCCTTAACATATGAAAATGGTTTTAGTAGTTTTAAAAATGTGACAGACAGAATTTCTTTCACGTTTGTAATATTAGTAATAGTGCATTATAAACCATAAAACACTTTATGTCGCGAATACTTTAAATAATTATTTTGTTGGAAAAATACGCTAAAATAACAAGTTTTCATTTTAGGAGGATTATTTTACTACTTTTATATAGGCACGCACTTCTTGTTGACATAATTTCTAAAAAAGAGAAAATTGAAAATAAAAGGAACAAAACACTAAAAATTTCGTAAATTAATTTAATTTAAACAATTACATTAAATTTTAAAATACTCGTTCAATTAATCAGTTAAATTCACGAATATGAATAACGCGCAGGCGGGCTTAGTGATTGATATGTCGCACGTAGTGACTAATATCATAGTCAATAGTGAGTTCAGTCGTTCAATTTAATTTTAATTCGTACCTACATTGTTTACAAAATTATACACAATGTCCGATAAGGTTACCTACCTTCTACGCCTAACATGTTTTCATTAACAAGAAATATTGCCAGTTCCTCTGACGTACAATGTACCATTGATGAAATCATCAATACTTACCGGTTGAGGTGACCTTTTGTTTCGTAACTAATAAATATTTTTTAATAAAACAATTGAAAGTGAGACTCAAGTTGAAGGTACGTGTATGGCTTGGTCTAAAGGTCAGTAATATCACTTGGGTTGAATCTTAATACCTACAGGTGATTTGAAGGTTAAATTGTGGGTAAAGAAATAAAGCGGAACTGTAATATTCCTAATCCACGGTACAAATTATAATAGGTACTGTTTCTTCAAGTTCAGATCAATTTCATTTCATGTACTTTTGGTAGTGGTCTAGCAAACTTTCGAGTAGGTCTCGCTCCGAGTCAATTTTACGATTATTACTTGTCGTTATTATTAAAAAAAATAGGCAAAAGGCTGAATTTGTGCAAGTTATCTAATATTAGGTCAAACTTAGTGTACAGTGTGCTGCAAATTAGCACAGGTTTATGAAATGTTCATAAAATGTGTCCGCGCTAACAAACCATTGTTTATTTATTTAATATATACAGATAGACAGATTTATGATTATGTCAGTTACGTATCTCGATATACAGTATGTATCACCTCGTAGAGCAAAGAAAGAAACCCAATAATATTTAGATCATACTAAACAACTTTTACTATGGGGCCAAACTCGAATTCGCGTAAAAAAAAATTACTCTCCCACAATCAAAATGTATGAATATGTCAACATTTTTTTCGTAAATTCGGGTTTGGCCCCATAGTAAAAGTTGTTTAGTATGATGGGTTTCTTTCTTTGCTCTACGAGGTGATACATACTGTATATTCGCCATCTTTACTTATTGCACCATAAATATTTAGCCATTGCTGAAGTACGAGTATTAGGTAGCTACATATATTCTACACTATATAGGTAGACAAGCAAGGCATAAGTATCGCAGGCACACATTTTAATTATTAACGTTTAACATCTCTCAACGATTCGAATCGGTTATTGTATCTAATCGCAATCGTGTCGTAATCGATTGTATGTATCGATACGAAAAATAATTATTGCCGACCTTACCCAAGTAGTTAATAGTTGTTAGAATAGGCCATGGGTGGACTAGCTGACAATTAATTTAATTAAAAATATTGCTTCAATGTGGTAGTTAGTTACATAAAATACTACTTCCAATAAAACCATAAAATCTGTCGAATTCGTTTTGGTACTGTATTGGAGCAAATTCAATATTGGTTAAGAGTTTGATGTTTGGTTTCTTAATGTTTATATTGTAGTTTGCGAAATATATCGTTACAATTTAGGTTACACTGGGGCCATCACAAAATATAATTGTCAGTTTGTTGTTATTTCGAAAATGTTATTCATCCCACCAAAGAAAAATAAATATATTTTTTTACTCAGAATGTACCTAACATGCATGTAAACGTTGTTTTATTCATAGGTACTTGTTTTTTTCAGTAAACGAACCAGGAAATCTGGCTTTAAGTATTTAATAATGCTGCTATTGTTGTTTGATTGCATCAATAATATACATTGTATATCTTAGATTATGGTAATACGAACGCGGTGCCGGAGGATAGGTAGGTAAGTAATAATTTCAGTTTGTGCAGCTATGAGTTGTAGTTATTGCGATAAACTAATGTTTCATTTTATTGCTTTGCTTGTATACAGTTTTGAGTCCATTAGCATAACGATTATTTATATTTTATTCATAATGATGGATAACACTGGTAATTTCTTCAATAAAAAGCTTGAAAACTTCCCCATTTTACCTCCTTTGCTATCCTATCTATGTTGAACATGAGTATGTTTAATATTTATGTAGACGTATTTATGAAGAGCTATGTTGTTAAAAATGTAAGCTCTACTCTCAAGTGATTTAATTATTAAGAAACATATACCGTAATCTATTTCTCTAGATGTTCATGCCTACAAAAATCTACAACATTTACTTTGAAAAATCTGTTCCCTCATAAGGTCTTCGAATATCAAACTTACACAATATCACACAACAAACTTACGGTCGATACACCTGTTCACAGTAACGGTGATGTAGGTATAGGTAATTTAATATGAAAACAAGTAATAACAGTGGGCAAAGCGCAATAAATCTCGGTGAGGCGTGTATCAGCCGTATAAATAAGACCTATCGGCTGGGCCTTGACCCAAACCCTTGCGTATGGATTGCAACTGTGCTAAAAGCTTATAGCTTAATAATTTATTAAAGCTTCAGCCGTACATATGATAACATTTATAACATGTTGATTTACGGCTAGGTAAGTACACTTACTAAAGCTGTTAATTATGTTTTAACTTTTCTGTACTCCCCCTGTGTCTCAATTGTAAGAATGTTTACTTTCAGTCTACAGTTAAAAATATCTAAAAGTAAGGACAAAATGGGTATTTTTACTATAAATTAAGTCGCAATAGTAGGAAAATTAATTTAAAACTGTAGGTTTTCTTTTGATGGCATTAATAGTAAGCGATGTACAGTGGGGTTCAAAATTGCATGGACAGTTTATGAATGAATTCATTCATACATTGTCCATGCAATTCTGAACGCCACTGTACCACGAGCTTGCAAGTAAGCTTTGCTTTAGTAATTACTCGATACGTAAAGTAGTTCATCACGCTCGCTCCAATATCAGTATTAGTGCGAGCGACATACACTGATTTAAGTATCGATTAAACGCCAACGTAACTCTTACTTGTCAACTCATGATACGGCTACTACACTACACCGCATGTACAGTCAAGTGCAAAAATAAGTATCGAAAGAATCCGCTCATAAATATGTTACGAAGTCCTTGTTAAACAAAATTAGAGTGCACTGGGACATATTTTTGAAAATTTTTGTGTTTACCTTATTTTGTCTTTGACTGTAAGAAAACGCGTTCGATCATTTTAAAAGTGCATTCTTGTCAGTTGAACTAAAAAAATATGCGTAGTGTATCTACATGCAGCAGAGACGCTACGCAGCAAAGATGTGATTGTTGGGCGTCAAACTCATCCACGTAACTTACTTATCCTAACTCTGGTAAAAAGTCACCCTGGAAAGCTGTTGTAAATCGCAATTACAGCAAGTTGATATAAGTGTACAGAGAATTGAGATTTAAATAAATGAATAATAACAAATAAATATCTTGGAACATCTTACACAAATCAACCTAGTCCCACGGTAAGCACATTAAGGCCTGTGATGTGGGTACCAAGCGACGATATATATAATAGATAGATACATATAGATACTTAAATACATAGACAGCCATGACCAAGGAACAAACATTTGTGATAAATAAATACACAAATAATGCCGGAACCTCTAGCTTTGTAGGCAGGGCTACCAACTTTTTTTCTTTTTTGTTGACGCAGGGGAGAATGCATTTACGCATCATCAACACGGGCTGGGGGAGCCCATGATGGTATGTGGGGCTCGCTCCTCCAGGGAGAAGAATACCCACTAAACTCCCCTACGACGTTGCCCTCTCTTCCGTTATGGGGAGCATCTTGGGATCGTGTCCATTCTACCACGATGCTCCCCCGACTGTCCCGGCTAGTATACCGGGAATACCCTCGCGCTTGAGGTGGGTTGGCAACGCTGCAACCCTTCCCTCAGACGTGCAGAGCCTACGATAGTGGGTCCCCCGCCCACAGCTCTACTGGGGAAGTTGACGGCTGATGAAAAGTGCTCGTCTCCTTCCCCTCCGTCTGCGCCGAAGCGGCGGTGCGTCAGCTGAATCCTCTCGTTGTCGCTCCGCTTCCTCCTTTCTTAGCATTACTTTTTCACAAAAGTTGCTGCACGCTTTCCACGCTCTCTCGCTCTCAAGCATTTGAGCTACGACACTGTGCAGCGAGAGATCGTTCACTCCGAGAGCCCTTTCCATTTCCCATCTTTCGGCCGCCCAACTGGGACATTCAGCGAGCGTATGCTGAGCCGTGTCATCGTCATTCCCACAGTGATGACAAACCGTGGTTGGTTCACGTCCTATTCTGTGCAGGTAATGGCCGAAACATCCGTGTCCGGTCATTACCTGTGTCAGTCTATAGGTCTGGTTGCCATGTTTTCGCTCAAGCCATTTGTTGAACGACGGTAAGAGTGCCGCTGTTGTGTATGTCCCATACTGAGCATCTTCTAACTGCCGTTTCCACTTGTCCCTCTCTTTTTTTAATGCCTCCTTTCTTCTCGCTTCCAATTCCCTTGGGGCTAGTCGCTCTTCTGCCTCTCTGTTGGCGATCCTCTCCTGGTACCGTTCCGCTAGTGTTAGTGCTTCTAATTCCCAGGGCATAACTGCAGCTAGAGCACATGCGGCTGAGTATGCAATCGTCGAGTATGCGCGGACTATTCTCTGGGCTATTACTCGTTGTGGCCTACGGAGGAGAGCCCTCGTTTTCGATGTCAGCCTCTCTGCCCATATCGGAGACCCATATAGCGCCATGCTCTTGACTACATTAGCGAAAAGGCGCCGACACGGAGCTTGAGGACCTCCGACATTTGGCAATAAGCGTCCCAACGCAGACGCAGCGCCTATAAGTCGAGGAGCTAGGTTCGTGAAATGCTCGCGAAAGTCCCATTTTCGGTCCAATGTAAGGCCTAGGTACTTTATGTGGGACTTGACTTGCACCATTTCACAACCAACTGGTATCATGTCGTCAGGTCGCGTTCTCCAACCTTTGCCCCCGAACACCACAGCTTCCGTCTTAGAAAGAGCCACTTTGAGGCCTAATAGGCTGATCCGACCCACTGTGAGTTCGGTTGCTACTGCGGCTCGTCTGAGGGTCTCTTCATATAATTTCCCGCGTACGGCCACCATTGTGTCATCCGCATAACAAATGGTGACCATACGGGGAAGCTGAGCCCCTCTTATTGCCCAGTCAAATCCTACATTCCATAGGAGAGGCCCAAGGACAGAGCCCTGCGGCACCCCACATTCCATGTTATGTCTCAAACACCTCCCTTTACTTTCGTAAAGCACCACCCTTTCAGTGAGGTAGTGTTTTATTACACTTCTCAAGTATGGAGGTACTCCATGGTATCGAAGGGCCTCATTTATCACCTTGTATGGAAGGGAGCCGAAAGCGTTAGCAATATCCAGTGACACTGCTATGGCTCCCTCACTTTTTCCAACGGCCGAGTCGCTGAATTTTTTTAGTGCGCCTATTGCGTCTATCGTAGAACGCCCCTCCCGGAATCCGAACTGTCTATCGCTAATATTCGGGCCAGTGTCTTCTAGATGTTTGACAATGCGCCTTGCCAAGATGCGCTCCAACATCTTTCCGGTCTCATCTAGCAGGACAATGGGGCGATATCCTGAAGGAGAGTCAGCTGGGCGGCCTTCCTTACGCAGTAGACACAGCTTGCCCTCTTTCCAGCATTTAGGGAACTTTCCCTCTTTGAGGCAGTCATCAAAAATGCCTTTCAGTCTCTCTCCAAGGTATTTCATTGCCAGGGGGATGACTTTTCCTGGTACACCATCCGGCCCTGGAGCCTTTTTACAAGATCTCAATCTGATGACTGCCCCAAAGATTTCTATATCCGAGACTGGCGGGGTATTGTCAAATGGGCCCTCTTGTTCTTCTTCCGGGGCTGCCATAACCGGGGGCATAAAATCCTGAGCCGCCGCTGGGAAGAGGCCCTCTACTATTCTCGTGAGGAGTTCCGGTTCAAGAGAATCCATTGGGGCTGTGTGTTTAATTTTATTCCTCACCATTTTGTACGGTCGCCCCCATGGGTCCCTATCAAGCGTTTGTAGAAACTCCTCCCGAGCTTTGTCTTTTCTCTTAGCAATTGCCAATGTTAGCATTTTCTTGGCTAAACTAAGAGCCTCTCTAAGACGTGCTTCTTCCTCAGCAGAGTGTCTCCGTCGTCGGCAGCGCGTGTATGCTCGACGTGCGGCGTTGGCCGTGGATCGCAGTGCTGCTATTTCGTCCGTCCACCAGTATACCTGCTTCTTTCCGGGCAGCCGCTTTGTTCTCATCATCCCGGCGTCGCATATCGTAGTAAGCGAGGCACGAAAGCTTACTGCCCTCTCTTCGACTTCGACGTACTAACGGAGGAGCACACCATGCCTCTATTATGGCCGCTTCTTCCACCATTTCTTTGTCTAGACTGGCTAGACTCCACCTGGGAAAAATATTTCTGCGGCGGCTCCTCCCAATTGTCGCCGGTGTCGGCGCTACCGTACGTAGCGAGGAGACTCTCATCCGTATATACATATGGTCAGACAGGGTCTCAGTGTCTTGCAAAACTCGCCATTCATCGATATGATTGGCGACAAGAGGGCTTGCAAATGTTATATCCACAATGGACCCCCCTTGATGCCGCACACAGGTAAATGCGTTGCCTTGGTTAATGATCACCAATCCCATTATGAGCATCCAATCATTTAAGGTTCGCCCTCTTGCATCAGTCACCGGAGATCCCCAAGCCGCGCTCTTAGCATTGAGATCTCCCATTACTAGAACTGGCATTGGTGCCACCCTCCTCAACAGTGTTTCTAGATCCCGTAAATACCGCTCAAATTCTGTAAGAGGTTTGTTAGGAGAGAAATATGTACCTACTATAATTAAGTTTTCCCATTTCGCCGCTACTACACCCGGTCCTCTATGGACCTCAACTAGAGGAGGGAAATCTCCTATCACTGGTGCAAACAAGGCCACGCTGCCGTCTGTTGCCTCTATCCAGCTCGGTTGAGGAGGGACGCACCTTGGCTCAGCTATAACTGCAACGCTGATACCCCACTCCGCTACCACTTGCATTAGCAAGTCCTGTGCGCGAACGCAGTGGTTTATGTTTGTTTGCAGGAGTTGGTGTGCACGTGTTATCATTATTGATCCATAAGATTTCCCTCATTGTCCTGGTGGGCATTGCTCTGATTTGACCCCGCAGTCCTCACAGGATCTTCTCGTCCTTTTGTTGGTGGAGGTTTGCATGATAAACCTCCCATCGTGTGTCCAGCCGGGCGTTTCGTGGAGTGACAAACCGCACAGAATGGCTTTTCAGTGCATTCTAACGCCTTATGGCCTGTCCTACTGCACCTAAAACAGAGGTCGCCTCTATCTATTTGTGATGGACATGTTGTTCGGGTATGTCCTGTCCCCATGCACCTATAGCAGCGGAGGGGAGCTGGGTCCAGTGCCTGAACTCGCGCACTCGTCCACCCTATTAGTAAACGCCCTCTCTCCATGATTTTATGTGCTGCTTCTACCGGGCACTTGATGAGGGTAGACCCCGAGCTGTTGTAGCCAGTACGGATTGTACCTACTTTTATTTCCTCGATTTTGCAGCTACCCTCTAGTGCTACTGCCTCAGCCACTGCAACTGTGGTTGCAGATTCCATCAGTCCAGATACCTTAAGGCTGGCCATTTTAACCGGTCGATACACCCTGGCTTCGTTGCTAATGAGACTTTCAATTTTCTCCCGCAGATTATCGGCAGCTCTGCCGTTGTCGGTGCCGGGGACCTCTATAATGCGGGCTCCATTAACTGTTTTCCGAATACTAACATGCTCTAGGCCCATTTCCGCTAGTCCAAAGGATGTGGTGACCTTTGTGAGTATCGAGGCATACGTAGCCGTAGACTCAGGTTTTAGCGCCACTACAATTGCTGCCGTCTTAGGAACTTTTAACAGGTTCTTCAGTTTTGGGGTAGGCTTAGTTGTGGAAGGCCCAGCTGCTTGTTTTTTTTGTTTTTTGGCTTTCCTACCCACTACCTCTCGCCATGCAGGCTCAGCTTGTGGCTGTATCGGTGGTATTGCAGTTGTGTGTGTCACCGGTGCCGTCGTATTTCCCTTTTCAGAAGCAGGAATCGGACTGGGTCTCGCCGCAGGCAATACTTGGACCGAACCTACACTGCCTGGTTTCTGTTGCAACTGTTTGTTTTGCTGAGTTACAGCTGGGGACCTAGTAGCAACACGAGTGGCATTTTTCTTAGCGGTCTGTCTAGTTTTAGGCTGCTGCTGAGGCCGAGATAGTTGTGGTTGTCGTATCTCCAGTGACTCAGTTTCATTCTGTTGAGAGTCCATTTGGGCCCTCCTTCTATCTGCCGCCAGAGGAGGACGGAGTATCGGCTCTGGCGGGAGCCGTCTCTTAATATCATCTAGACGAACATTCATCATTTCACCTATTGCGGCCATTAACTCATTCTTAAGTTCCTCCTTCAGGTCCGCAAATGTAGCCAACGCCGTGTTTTCTGGGCTATTTTCAGGCTGAGATTCCTCCTGTTGTTTCCGTTCCGAGAAGGCCTTTCTGAGAGCTTTGGTCTCTGATTGGAGGAGATTTAGCTCGCTGCGCATTCTCTTGTTATCTGCGCGTAGGGCACGCAATTCATCATCTTCCTCTCTACCTGACAAGTCGTCCATCGCTAGAGTAATGTCCTTAAGGGCAGTGTTAATTTTGCTAACTACCCGTCCACTCAGATTGCTCGACTTTTTAACCTCTACTTGCACTGCATGGGTGGCCTCACGGACAGCCTGTATGACCTCTTCTCTAAAAAGCAGTTTCCCAGGTAGGATCGGACTGCGTTCTCTTGTTTTCTGAGATTGCTGCTCTTGAAGGCGAGTGCTACGACGCCCTCCTTCTATTGGTGAGCTTAAAGTCACTGTAAACTCTTGGTCTTCATCGTTCCGCAAGAGGGATTTGGCTTTTGCCATCCCGGCGTAATGTCCCCGGGGGGCCTTCTTCAGGTATGCAGATCTTTTAGAAGCATTTTCCTCGTCTTCTGGACTGTTTCCGGGATCTCGGGCCCGTTTTTGCGATATCTCTGTAGTCTCCATAATCTCAACTGAGTCTTCGCCTTCAGAGTCCGGTACTAAATCATAGATATGTGCCAATTGTTCTTCATTGGCCGTTCCTACATGACCCTCTCCTTCAACTATTGTGTCCTCTTTGGTTTGGCCCTGAGAAGGGCCATTTTCGGGTTGGCCCTGAAAAGAGCCGTTTTGCGATTTTTTTAATTCTTCTGCCATATGTTGATCCCACGAGTATGGGACGAAGGGTTTCACTGCCGGGTGACGCCCATTCCGGTCAGCGGACTACATACTACAGAGGTCGTCCGGTATCTGTAGGTTTTAACGACTTCGCTGTCGGGTGTTTAAGGATTTTCCTTCCCGCGGGCCGGCCAATTAAGGCAAGCCCTCCGCGCCACTTGGACACTCCCGTACCCCATAACGCCTGAGATGGGGGTCGTTGGGAGAGTACTGCGAGTTGCGGGATTCAAGGGGTGTTGACGTAAGCATCCCTGTAAGGTTTGTTAGAACCTATCATGCGTCACCGTATGTCCATCTCTAAAAGCACGTAGCTTACCACTACGCGGATATATCCATTCATTCAACTCACTCATTATTTCGATCATTCATCACCTTACACATCCGCCCGGCACAAAGGCCGCCCATCTTGCCAACTCTCAGGAGTCCTCTACCTGTATTAGAGATCTCCCTGAGCGGAACCCCCCTACCCCCCCAGACAAGATATTGGCAGCAACGGTAACTGATAACTCGGCGTGAACCAAGAGATCCCCTACCGTTGCCCCCGGGATGCACCGGCCAGGACCCTTCCGTTTCCTGCGAATAAAGTCTATCAACAGAAACTGGAAAGATCCAGACACTCGTGGAGGTTTCCCGTCTAGCACCCCAGGGTCACTACCAACTCGGCTACGGAGGCTGACAGATATAATACAGTGAGTCTTTCAGAATTTTGTTTATACAAATTTTCGTTAGTTAAAGCACTCGGTAGCCGTTTATATAAACGTGGATTTTTATTAAACAAATCATGTAAGACCAATTTAGACTAATAAAAAATTGTTAATATTACGTTATAAACCCATTTAGATCCAATAAGAGCATACAGTAATATAAATAGATTAGATAGGTACTACATCAGGGACCCTTTTCTCGAAGAATATTAGACTAATAATATTAGTTTCCGAACTATCAAATCGTATCGTCATTTCAAATCGTCAATTGTTATGGCAACATATTTACTTGTAGTAATATTAGTCTTCTATCGTTCGAGAAATAAGGGCCAGGCGTAAATGGGCTAAGAAAACATACCTATAAGGTAAGGTGGGGTAAGTAGAAACAGTTTTTTTAATGGGGTAAGACAAAAAATCGTCCTTCTGGCACAGCGTTTACTAGTAACTTTTTGTCTTACTCCATTAAAATAGTACCTACATTACGACACAAGTGCGAAAAACATGAAATTCGAAACAAGTGTCGATGTTTTTAAACACGACTGACAGGGAGTGTTTTATATTGACACGAGTTACGAATTTCGTTTTTGCACGTGTCTCGTACGACGTTTTTTAGTACAGATGGCCCTCCGAAGATTTGAACTTGACGTAAAATGACCCACTTCTCGCACTAGAGCTTAAAAAGTACACCACCTGTACTAAAAAAATCATTTTATCTTACCCCTTCTTACCCTGCATCAATTAATTAGTAATTACAATGCATTTTAAAGCTTAATGCATTAATCATTGAATCTAAAAGTTTATGAAATTACACTATAGATAAATAGTAATTTATCTATAGTGTAATTTCATAAACTTCATAATGCAGCAGTGTTTATCTACAGTTTAACACTACAACATGCGTACAAGCAACCGATAATGTACATACATTACAAGCTTGTGCGTTAGTTAGGTATGGAGATACGTTAATCCAATTAGAGCCTGGTGTTGTGTCACATTAGCATGCATTTGAATTTTAAATAAGACAGAAAATTACTTGGTCACTAACAGGAGACAGGTGTGGATAGGTGCGACTATTGATCAAATAATATTATTATATTTTGCTTTGATTTTTACTGGTGTTAGTTGATTAGCTCTGAAAGTTATTAAGCTCTAAACCGTATTCAAAATATATTCGTTTTTTTTCATACGTTTGAATGCCTTCACATTTGTTTTACTATAAGTACCTAAACAATGATTACTATGAGTTTGTTTTAGGATTGTATTAGCGATATCTACTTACTTGTGAGCTCCAGGAGCAAGTAGCTATAAGAGCGCTCGTACACCTGTAAGTATATAGGGACGGAGCTATACTAAGGAATGAGAGGTGAATATCACTATCTCATTCCTTAGTATAGCCCCGTCCCTATAACTTACTTAAGAACTTACAGGTGTACGGCTGGCCTAATTACGTTTTATTATGCTTGAATTTCGCAGTAGTTCATATCTTTTGCTGACATGTAATAAAATACCTAAAGAAACATTTTGATATTACAATTATTCTGAAGACATATATTGTTCTAATTATAATTCATGATTATTACATTTTCTTTGAACATTAAAAGGAATGGATCGAAGTGATTTTAATTTCTTTTAAATACGTACGTAGAGCTCCAGCTATAGTCGCACATCTTTTAGATTTGCTTTCTAAAGTTACTGGTTGTGAGTAACAAAATAGGTATATAAACTGGCGCCAGACTCGGAAAAAAATCCTATATCATAGGTCCCTGGACGTTACGGACCTCAGATATGTTTTAAGATAACACAAGTTGCAATTAATATCAAAATTTAATAACTAATAGCGTGATTTAATAGTAGAACGATTCGCAATAACTCTGATAATGATTTAGTACAGAAATGAGAATTCAATTAAGGATCTAAGGGAGACCCTTGTAACAATACTTACTGAGACGATAATGACGAAATAAAAACACATTTAAAACGCTACATTTAAAACGCTACATATGTATCCGTGTGCACCTGGCTTTATTTTATAGATATTATTATATAGCTTCATGTTCAAGTACGAATGCCGTCACAGCAATTGAAGAGGCACTATTTAAAACAAATGCAGCATCTAATTGCAGCGTTTGCTGCTAAAGCAATGCATCTATAATTGTGCTTGCGCATATAGAACAACGGTGTTAGAGCTATGGTTATCTATGTGAGCTGCCTACTAGCTGTCTATTAGCTTCGTCTTTTCTGATCTACTGAAGGTCAATTTAAGTTGTTTTTAAATTAAACTCAGCAAAAATCTCGATCTATTTTCTTATTCACAGTCGATTTTCTCTAGCTTACTTAGAAACAAAGGAAATCTGTTGATCGTAATAGCACCAGTAATTTACAAATACCCAATTATGCATTTACTACGAGTCAAGGTTCCATAATCAGAACGGAGACATACTCATTTTTTAAACCTCTGAAGCTACTACAGACTAGCCCATGTTTGCCTACATATGAATTGTATTAAATTATTACAAAACTTTCACAAAATGTAGACTTTATATTATACATATGTATATGATTGGCTCTTATTTATTACCCTTTTAACACTATCAAAGTACAGCTAACAGCGATGCATTTATTTGATTTGAACGATCACTTCGCAGTGCACGCACATCGATCTACATACCGCCTCGTAACTTTCAAAAACTCGTACAGCTCTATTGCGTTTAGTCGAACTTTATATCTTATCGCGTAGTATTAAAGTCTAAATTAAATATTGGGATAAATGTTAAGTAGTAGGTTAGGTGTGTTAACCATATCTCGGTTAAAGGAACGTAATATGTAAAGGACTGCATTACATGTGTTTAGCACTTAATGTTATTTGTCCGTTGAGTATTGTCGACTATACACGGTGTTACGCGAGCATTGCGAAAGATTTTAACTATGCATTCTTCATAACAACAATTTGTTTAAATTATTTATTTCAATTGTTTTTTTAGGTAGAGGTTATTTCGTCAAGTCTATTCGTATTTTTTGATTGTCAGGCAAAAGGTGTGGTAATATTAGAACACATTGTAATCCAAAAGAAGTTAAATGACGAGTTACGTCGAAAAACTTATTTCGAAAAAAGGTTGATCTATCTATCTATCTCTGAAACCAAGCCGAATCCAGGAAATTTTATGTAACATTAAAGACTCTAAATATGGTCAGGAATCCAGCATTAAAATCTTTCGGAATGCTGACGTTACACCGTGTATTTAGTGCCTATAGTAAGAATGACTATGAGAGTACTTTTACATTCGAGTTTAAAATGAACTTATGCCTAGGAAAAAGTGTTATCAGGTATCACAATGGCAATTCTGCACAAGTGAAATCGCCATCAGATTCATACCTATTAGCCACAACAGCCACGACATCTTTAAATATAGGTACATATTATATTTTCAAGTACCTAGTTCACGTGCATATTTTTAATTAACTGTTTCATTTACTGGGAATGCATGTAATTGTTTCGCAATTGCAATTTTACAGTCGATTTAATAAATATAATTTAATAATAATATTTTATTAAATGTGTCTAGTATACATTGTATACAATTGTGCACAATACTTCAACACAATAAGCAAATAAAAGTACCTACACATTTTTATGCACGCGACTGTACAAAGAAACGTTCAGCTTCAAATAAAAGCTTTCGATATCCCCATACTCACCAATCAGTTTACAAGCTAATTAGGGGCAAGAAAGCCGATAGTTCCCAGGGAGGTATGCAAAAATTGTTGGGAGCGTACCGGGAGGCTGTGCGTGCGCGCTAATTCCCGCATATGTGAGTAATACCCGCATTTATTACTCGTACGAGCACTCAACAATGCGCCATTTTCAACTCTTTTGTATACGTAATAGGGCCAAGCAAATTGGAGCGTCTTGGATACCGTGTAATGAACGGCTTGAATAGGGATGAAAGTGCAATTATTAATTTGCTTCACAGATCATTATTTTAATGCCTTTTTGGGTTCTCAAAGGTTGTCATGTTTTTTTTTATTTAGCAACATTGAGAATATTTCATAGTTCTTACTTATCATTCTTCTTATCATTAAAGGAAACATAATGCAATACATAAACACCTGAATTGAATTGAAGTCCTTATCTACGTCCTGTTAAAATAAATTACAATAACTATTCTTAGTGAGCAGTGTCTGACTTAGTAATGTCAACAAAACATGTCGAGTATAGTATGAATTACCTTTGCTATGATTTTTTTTAACAATCAGTATTCTAAATAGATAAATAGTTACGCATAAAATCATTTGTCAGCCTCCGTAGCCTACTTGGTTGTGACCCTACCTACGAAGCTGGAGGTTCTGGGTCCGAATCCCGGCGAGGGCATTATTTGTGTATTTATTTATCACAAATATTTGTTCCTTGGTCATGGCTGTCTATGTATTTAAGTATCTATATGTATCTATCTATTATACATGTAGTCGCCTGGTAGTCCTGGTACCCACATCACAAGCCTTAATTGAGCTTACCGTTTGACTAGGTCAGTTTGTATAAAGATGTCCAAAAATATTTGTTTATTTATAAAAAGCTTCCTATTTACTCACTCGAACACAATTCATACTCGGAAAAGCCATCATAACTTTTCAGGATAATGACAGTTGCTGCTGTTCGGATCGTCAATATGGATTTAAAATGCAAACGATCCGATACGGCCGGCATTGTTCTCACGATCGGCACAATCGCGTTATCGCGTCGTGCGATACGCCGGGGAAGTCGGTAGTCCCGGGAATGTTCGCGAAATGTGACGCGGCCGGGTTACATGGGGGCGGTTGCGAAGGCCGAAGAACGGCATTTGACGTTCCGACTTGTTGTTTTTATTGGTTAAAGTTGTATCCATGGTAAAAGTTGATCGCAATCAAGAAAACATAATTTTGTATCATGTATAAGATTTCACCCCGTAAGTATTTAGTAGTTGGCTCATCCTCCATTATGTATTAATTAATATCATGGTTCTATGAAGGGTATATGAAGTGACTTTAGATGTTTTATTTATGATGATTGTAAAACTGTTATTCGAAATGTTACCTTTTAGAATTCAATTGAACTCTTGCGCAAAATAAAATTTGAATAGACTTGTTGACTTGCCGGCAATCTCTTAAACATGAGGTATTACTAAGAAAATCACTATGTAATTGGATGAATTATCTGTTTCGCCATTTCAACAATTACTTTAACCTCGTAGGACCTAATATACATTTTTTTTGGGTTTTATGTTGGTCATAAAACCAAAATTAGAATTTTATTTACAAAATTAAATTTAAAAAGTACAACTAAATTAAAACTAGATAAAATCTAAAATAAATCGTTAAAACAAATGTACATTACAATGTATAATCCATTTCAATGAAATTTATCCCATTCATAAACTTAATAGACTCTCATTTCCGTTGATTTTACAATTAAACGAAATTCATCATTATTTGTTACATTGTAAGTTTTAAAATAACATTTAAAGATGATAGTCTGGTTGGCCTTACGAGGTAATACAACACAGGCTAAAGATAAATTATTTTATTTATTTCATAAATATTGCTCTTATGTTTCTACATAACACTCAAGTGAATAAATATGTATAGGTACACTTATTTCCTTATGTCTGGAGCCTAAAATTGTATATATATTAATGCCCTTGACTGTACCTTACCTACATGAATGTAATCATTGCTAACATACAATTGAATTAATCTTAATTGTTTAAAGAATATTCTAAAAACATCACAGAAAGAACTTGAAAAATGACCATACTATACTACTCCTAGGGTGAGTCATATTCATATTCCGAAATGTGTGTGCTCCATGTAAGCCGAGCGGCGTGCGTTGCAGGCGTGACACCGGCCGCGGCCGGCGGGCACCATTAGGCCCAATAACCATCAGTCGGTAGCCAGACCGGGCTCGCTAATTTTCTCTAATTTTCATATCAAAATCGAACGTTTTTATTCTTTAAACAGTAGTCGACTAACTGTTGATCGTGGGAATCCAGGGAGTTATGCAATTTGTGAGGTTTGGGTGGGTTGGAGTCTGAGCTGGTCTTACGGGACTTTTGTCAAAATTCCTTCTTACAACTTAAAGCAAAAAACTAGTGTTTCAAATAATACCTGATACATTGCCAATTTTTGATTAGGTTTCGAAGTTATTTGTTTGCTACAGGGTGTGTAGCGGTGTGTAACAAAATACGAGTAGGTATGTACCTACCTACTTACTGACTACATTATTTCTAACTTAATTAGTTTTTAGTTAAATATGTGTAACTATGTAGCAGTTCTACTGATAGATTTAGGATACACGGAACCCGATCCAAAGTTTCCGTAATACGTTTATTTTCGTAAGGCAATTAAAGCATTTCGACAATTTACGTTTTTGCAAGCCACATGCGCCCGACCTTGCTTTAACGCATGATTGACCGTGAAGGAACATTAGCAATTCCTATACCTAAGCTTCTGTATATGACAGAACGATATATTAACATTTCGTACATGTTTTCGTAGTTTCACGATTTTCGTTGAAAATATCTACGTATCGTATCAATTGGCGCCGCGCAGTGACGGCAGTGAGAATATATTTTGTCACCACCACAACTACCACAAGTCTTCCTGCAACTGAACGGATTTAAGTGTCACTCCTTACTGCCATCTCTGGCATTTCATTTATTGAAGATTGATGATGGGCAGCAGCGTCATCACACTTACACTCTACTGCGATCGACAATGACAACCCGCTTGCCCAGCGTGGCGATTTATGGACATTACATCCTAATGTATCCGCATAGTTAATAGGAGATCCCTACGTCCAGCAGTGGACTGAGGCTAAAGATGTGTATATGACCCAATTAGTCTAGTGGCTTTCAAAGTACGGAGATAGTAACAGGTCCCACGTTGTCGCTTACCATAAGGACGCTTACATATCGTATAAAGATGCAACCAAATTCCGTATTTATCTATAGAAATCGAAATAAAAGGACCTAAACAACAATAATTGGCGAGCCTACTGACTTCCTTTCGTTGCCGAGCGGGTACAGTGAACAAAAAAAGCGGTTGACCATTTTTCGACTCTATTCTCTATTATGATAAAGTTGAAAAGTGGTAAACCTCTTTTTTGTTGACTGTACATTAAATATCTAATTTTAAAGAAGGATAGGTCTTTAGATTGTGTATCTCTGATTTTATTGCATGCGTTTATTGTCAATTTCTGTTCTGTGAGACAACGTAATAGGACAGACTTTTTTCGCCTGTCGTCGCGTATAAGATGGCTAATAAGTTCTAATGAAAAAAGAAATACCAAATATCATGATTGACGATAAAAACTCAACCATCTTAAAGCCTGCTGACGCTGTCTAATATTAGTACATTACGATACAAGTGCAAAAAACATGAAGTTCCAAACGAGTGGAGATAAATTTAAGCACGACCGAAGGCAGTGCTTTAAATCGACACGAGTTACAAATTTCGTTTTCGCAAGTGTATCGTATGACGTTTTTCAGTACAAATGCCCCTCCGAAGATTTAGACCTACCGTAAAATGAACCACTTTTCGCCCTAGCGCGAAATGTGCTGGGAAAATAAATAATTTTTCGTCCGTGTATAAGCACAAATGTGCTTATACACGGACGCGAAAATTACTAACGTCTAGAACTCTTAAAAGTCGTCAGAGCGTCAATCTCAAATAGTTCTCGCGTAGTTTATGCTTTCGAAGAACTTTGGAGTAATTGCAGGGGCCAATTAGTACTGATTGATGTCTGTGAGGTGCCAAGTAGATGATGCTTTGAACTTATGTTCCTATGGTATTTCTGTAAATATTATAGCTAACTACTCCGCTTTCGTTACGATAGAGATTTATCACGAATATTTAAGCAAAATATGTAAGAGCCTGCATAGCTAAAATTTTGATGTTGGCTAATATAAAATGGAAAGATACAGTTATATAAAGTCGCCCCGCAGACCACGAACCCTATAAAGCGTTCGGAAGATCGGGATAAAGTTCAATTTAATTAATATACGCGAGTTTATCCGTTTTTATAAGTAGTTTTGTTTCATGTGTAACCCATGATACTTATATACCTAGCAATAATCTCGATTTGCCAGACTTTAAGTACCTATTTAATCCAGCGTTTTTAACGTGAGGAGCTACAGACATACATACAGAGCTACTTTCGTTTATTTTATAATTACCTATATTATGGATGTAAGTCTTATTTTACTATCAATTCATACACACTAACAAAATATAAATATACAAAATAACCATAAGTGAGTATACTAAACTTAATAACACAATATCAGGAACACAATTAACAATTATACGCGGACGCATACGCCAGGCGTAAAGCGTAACATTACAGACTCTAGTCTGTTAACGGACGTAACAGACTAACAGACGGAGCAGCCGCGGACGGCGTAACGAGCGTAACCGACCGTCGGCCGATGACAGCGGGGTTAGCCTCAGTATTACCATGATTTGACAGTGACAGCCTCCGTAGCTGAGTCGGTAGTGACCTTGAAGCTTTCAAATATCGGCTCTTTGTGCATTTATCACAAAATTGATTGCTCCTCAGTAGGAAGTGTATGAAAACTTAGTTTTATATCCCTTTTTTTCGGGTTTTATACAGGAATAATCATTGTCACTGTCACTCCTTCCATCTATTTCAATTGACTTTTCCTCGATGACTGCGTATAAGAAAAAAATAGACCTAAATTAACATTGATATAGACTTGAAAATTAATGAGGAAACTGTAGACCTAATTAAAATTGGTTTAGAATTGAAAATTAAAGTGGAAACTTTCATTGACATTTTCCGAAAAAAACGAGCTGTTTGGAAAAAACGGAATTTAATCCCCAGTCACATTGTTTTCTATATATTTGTTGTACAAATCGTCGCTTATTGCCATTAACCTTAATTGAGCTTGCCTATTTGTGTAATGTCCCATATTTTAGTGGCTGCTGAAATTATTGTCTTCGTGTACTCACTAGCTCCATTATAAAGTTTGAAGAAAGAAGAATAAAAAAGCAGCTAACTAGAATGTTGTTCAAAATAGGAGAGGGAAGACCTTTTACGTTATTACGATTATATATATATATATATATATATATATATATATATATATACGTTATTGCGGTTATAGGCTATTTTAGATGGAAAACTAGGATGGAAGAAAAAGAGAAGGACACCTAGAGTTATTTAAATTAGTCAAGCAAAAGACAACTTATTATATTAACTAACAAAAATATGTACCAGGATGTCAAGGAGAATATTCAGGACATGGTCGCCTGGAAAGCGCACTTCTTAAAAAATAAATGCTTACTAGTTATGCATCTCGTATTTACTTTTTAGGTGCAAGCGAATCGCTAGTGAGCTCATGCAGAACTCGTCGATTGCTGCGGGAAACTCATGGTAAGAGTACGGTCAACTGGATGTGCCCTTTTCAAAGGTAAATGACGTTGGATTAATGAGTAATAGTTTAAACTAGCTTTATTCGAATGGCATTCAAAGGAGTATGTAAAATAGGAGGAGCGTGTACGCATGTTAAGTGTTATTCTATAAAATAAATTCGCGTTTTCGAATAATTAGTGCGGCAGAGAAGTGGCATGGTTGTCAAAAAATGGTGAATGAACAAGTCTGCTGTGAACTGAATGATAATAATAAAATAACAACCGGGTCATTCCTGAGAAATGGATTCTTGATATCATTCCCTTGGCATATTTTACTTAAACAAATTTCTTTATAGTTATAATAAAATATGAAATTATATTTAATCATAAGCATATTTATCGAATAGGCATCACTTGCAATCAATTCAGTCCACATTTTATATAAATTTAAATTTAAGCGGACAGGGGAATGAAATAAGACTTAAAACCGTGATGTCAAGAACCGTGAATTCTTCTAAACCATAATCTAAAAAACTAGGCCTTGTTGGAATATTCTTCTCAAATTTTTTTTTTTTTTACAAAAAAGGTACTGCTCAATATCTAATTATTATGTTTTGTTGTAGGTACTTAAATAAAATTATAAAAACTGCGATTACGCTAGTACGAACCGGGTTTTGTTTTGACCTTCATTCAATTTAAGTTGTAGGTACTCTGTTAATTAAATATTGTATGCAACTACAAGGATCAATTTGTCTTCCTCCTTCTCCTTACCTTGTTGGAAGTAATTCGACTTCCGCACATAGACGCACACGAGAGCCATGAGTTGGAGCTGCGAGAGACGCTGGCGGGTGGAAGGAGGCAGCGGCAGCAGGTCGCGAAGGTTGGCGATCTCTGCGTTGATCAGGTCGCGTCGTAGCTTGCTCGCGCCTTTCGTTGATTTGCCTTGGTCGAACCTGGAATTAGAACTAGGTTTATTAAGTATACCGTTGGGTTAGGATTTAAGATTACATACTGGCATACTGCCTATGTGCCTATAGTATATATGAGATGAAGTGATGTGAAGGCTTATTTCCACTCGGTCAAAAAAGTTATTTTTTATGTTTTCGTAAGATAAATAATCTCTATTGACAAAGTGGAAATCAGCCCTTTTGAAAAGACACTCAAGAAGACACTGAAAATACACTAAGTGTCAGGTGATTCATGTTTTTAAATAAAGGATTATGGAACAATAGACATCAACGAATGCAATTTGAATTCAATATAATTTGACTGGTGTAAATATTATTTAAAAAATATAATGTGATTTGATTGATTAAAACACATTTTTTATTATTAAAACAAAAGTAAACGGAGTGTTCTTAAATTAACTCTTTATTGAAATAGAAGTGCTGCTTGAAATAGAAGAGGCTCTGTAGATCAAAAGGGTTCGGTAGAAATATAATACAATCACCTTGATTAATCCGAGAGAATACATCTTTTCTTATTGGGAAATACTGCTATAAACTACCTAATTATAGCATATCTAATAGCGTAAAACCTAATGGATTAATACATTATAAAAGCTGAAGTCTATTCTTAAAAGTACATTTACAATTAAATAGATGAGCTATAATAGATAGATCGTAATACGTATTGGTACATAGTCCAAAACACTAAAATTTTAGCCTTGACTCTTTGAAGGAATATGGGCATTCGCCATGCAATTGTGCGGAAGGTAAAGGCCGCTATTTGTAGCAATCGGCTCCAATTTATTTTTATTACCTAAATTATTTTATTTGTCGAGGCCAGTAGGTTAGTATTATATAACGAATTTATGATATTACAGTGCCGTTTAAGTGTATATGTTCACGTAAATACCCAATATTAGTGAAAACGTAAGCCACGTTTTCGTTAAAACTAGTTTGCGATATGGCCCTGGAAAGTTGGTGAACTATCTTACCATTGCTAACTTCAATTCTCATAATTATTGTAATAATTATGTACATCATGTTTTGTAGAAGCCTACCTATAGTTCTGGTTTGACCGCAATGGTACCACTTACTGGCCATGGCATGGTATGACTACCTATGTCTATAATATACATAATAGTAGTACATACTTTATTATTCAATCAACAATCTGTAATTGTCAATTTATTTCAAAGGCTCCATTAACATCATTGATCATTTCGATAAAAAATAATTGCGACGTTATAGAACAAATTGTCAGAAATCTAAGAGATTTACTACTTGTCATTTTGGTACATGGTCCTAGTGGCCCAGTGCTCGAATTAGTTGACTGCACCTACCTAATTAAATATTACTAAAAGGAACCCAGGCCTACTGCGAATTTCTGGATTTGTCTCTGTCATTCCAACGACGGCGTCATTAGAGTGACAGAGACAAATCCCCGAAATTTACGAATTTCGGTGTTCGCGGTAGGGCGCAGACTCAGTACACTGAAAAATAAAATTACCAAAGTGACTTAGGTTGGCTATATTACGGGGAAACTTTGATATATGTAACAAATCCTTGCTATCAAATTTACAAAAATAAAAAGGTTGAAAAGTCGATACCAGAGTTCTGGTCTAAATCAACAAAGAACATTGTACATTATACCGAACAACTGGTGTAATCAACCAAATTCATTTAGTAGAATGCCAACATAAAAATATTGATCAAATAAAAAAAATGTGATAGGACCGAATTCAACCTTAATTTTTGGTTAGCACGCAAGATGTGATAAAATTCAACTTAGCATTTTTTTCACTGTAAAGTCAAATAATTCAAACAAGCGGAGCCACGGGAATAGCTAGTTAAGAATTCAAACTGATGGTGTGAAGTAATGGCAGTGAGTTGATGAATACCCATATTAGTATAATTGATAACCGCGGCGTGTGACGTATCGACTGTGCGTAGCGTGTTTCCGACTTCTACGAACGATACTGGACTCACCACTTGTCGACCTTATAGCGAGGTAATATGGTTGATAAACGGCCATTGCGGTGAATTCCACCTATAGTAGGTACGTCCCTATCATTTTAAATAAAATATCAAAATACAAAGCATATACGTATGCATAAGTCAAAGTTTAATCTATATCGTGCGCCAGTAGAAAACGAAAACAATATGGCCGACTTTCAATAAATTTTATTTATTTAATTTAATTACAATTGAATTTATTCTTTTTTTTTATCAGCCTGGTCTATTGTCCCCTCTTTTCCTCCATTCGGCCCGGTCGTCACATTTCTCCCGCCAATTCGGATAAAACGCGTCCGGTCGTCCCGCCATCTCCTTCTCGGTCTGCCAATGCCCCGGCCAGCACCATCGAAGGTTTCCCGTGGGTCCTAGGAATTTATTCTTTACTACTAATAAAATCAATATCAGTAATTTTAACTAAAATGAATTGTGAAAAGTTTAAGATATTAAGTTGGGATAGGACCAGGATTCTGTTCTGAAAGTGCGTGATTATTAATACAAGTTTTTAGGTTTGTTCCATTTTTCATTTTCTACTGGCGCATGGTATCCATACACTATGTTAATAATAAAATAACCGTGTTTTTTTTTTATTTAATTTAGAACACATACAGTCACATAATTCAGATATGAATATGGTAAAAATGTATATAACAAAAAGACCTGTAGGTTCATAAATGTAAACAATAACAGAAATATGAACAGAAGCGACATGGTAAGTTGGGACAATAAGTGGTTAGCAACTAATTAAAAGTTCTTTACGTAACAAAAACAATTTACAATAATTTGGATCTCAAACATTCTTTCAAAGTGGCTAAAAAGTGCATAAATAGATCGATGTCACAGAAATTATCATTATAGCTTTTTGAAACTCGCCTGAAAAAGCTATGTCTAGAATAATTAGTTCGTGCGAAACTCACAGAAAACAAATTACGTGGACGTAAGGAGCGATGCGGTACATTAAAAGTGTTGTTAATTAAATAAAAATATTGAACAATTTTACACGAATAGACTTAGTACTACCGTAAGCTCAATTAAAGCTTGTGTCGTAGATACTAAAAAGCGACAACATAATTATATGTACAATAAATGCATATAGGTACATAAATACTACCTTAAAATAAAGTAAAAGTAAATTCTTTATTTGCATTAAATGACGGGTCCATGGAAAGAACATGTTTAGTCAATTCAAATTAGGTACAGAAGGAAAAACCACCTTACTTTTAACAAAATAAGGTGTGGATTTGCCCTGATTTTTTTAAGCACTGGACATGTTTTTTCCGTGGACCCTTCAAATGTGGTTAACAACAGATCTCACAACATATTAAAGTACCTTGGCCTTGAGGTAATAAATATTTTCACGACACTGTTCGTAAATGTGGTGATTGTTTGACTAAACACAGTACGGAAAGTTGCCTATAGACGTATGGCTGTCAAATTGTGACAGCTGTACATCTATGAACGTCACGAACAGTACAACAATGTTGAATGTAAACTAAAAGGTCATATCTAAACACGGATTTTATAGGTAGATGCGACGTTTTGAAAATTATTTCAGAGAAATTTTCTCGGACTGCTTGTTTTTTTTTTTAATTTTTGTGGCACAGGATTATGGCGTTCAGCCACATAAAAATGTCACTAATTTTTAATAATTATAAAAAATGTGTTTTATTTCCTCACAGTTGTCGTGAAAAGCACAATGTTTAGCCTCGGCTGAAAGTGCAATAGATGAACTCGTACTATTGAAGGCCTCCCCAAGGGTCGGCCTTCAAACAAACTCGTTCATCTATTGCTTACTTTCCAGCCTCTACAACAATGTACTATTGTGATAAACACACAAATACATGCTCACGCTGGGATTTGAACCGGGAACCTCCAGCTTTCGTAAACAAAAGCTCCAAAATTTTCTAATGCAGTCTGCACCATTATTAGTGTAATTATCTATGGCAAATATTTAAATGCAGCAGCTGGCAATTTATCTAAACAGTACCGTCAAAGGCTCAAAATAAATAGAATTATTCCTGTAAACACCAATATTCTCACATGAAACAACTTTGTATCTTTTCTCACGCCCTGCGTTCAGTGTCTTCTATCTAGTGAGCACTTAAAGTAAATTACATATGTCTCAGAACTCATTAGTTACATGTCCAGACCATTTAACCAAAACTTATTACGTTATTGAAATATGTTGGAAAAAATTCCAAATCGGACCGCCAATCAGTTCCACAAAGGAGCGAAATCAATGAGTGAACTCTTATGAGCTAATATTGAGGCGCACGCGATGCGAGGATCTAACTGGTGTGCTTCACTTGGGGCCTTCAATACCTGTGCAATGAGTTTTCAAGTATCTGTTACCTTAGGTTTTACTCGATACGTAAAGGATTACGAGTATATCGTGCTCGCACTTCCCAACTAGCAAAACAGTCATATAACATCGAGCTTACTCAGCTAATAAGTCGTATAAAAGTCATATAAACGCGAATTACACAGTACCTATCGTATAAAGCCAGCTTATACAGCATTATGTCGTATAAAAGTCATATAAACGCAAATTACACAGTACCTGTCGTATAAAGCCAACTTATACAGCAATCGCATAATAGTCGTATAAGATGTCATATACACGTTTATACGACTTTCTTATATGACTTAAGAGTCATATAAGAAGTTGCTGAGAAAGACACATTTATAAAACGCTTATATGACTTTTTTGCCGAGTAGCAAAAACTTATATGGCTGACTTATGACTTGTGAGAAAAAGTCGAGTAAACGTAACGCAGTTGCTATTATATGACTATTGTGAATGAAGTCATATAACAGCTAATTATATATCTTGTTTTATAAAAGTGTTTTATTCAGCATCTCGACATCTTTTATGACTAAAGAGTCATATAAGATTAATGCTGAGTAACCTGCTTTTCCATGACGCTTACTTGACTATTTGTCGAATAATTACATCTTATATGACCTATGCTCGAGTAAATGGAAAAATAATTGCTATTATAGAACTTTTTGGTTTCAGCTGTTACTTTTATATGATTAACGTATCTACCTGTAGGTGTCATGGCGCTTAAACCACTATACTTGCTATATAAGAACTAATACGAAGCAGTTATATGATATGTTAATCGTATACATGTCATATAGTAGTTTCCTTCGTAATAATTAAAAATACACTATAACTAATAATTAAAGTGGCGCGTTCATTATTTACTACTAAATATAGTATACTTTATCAGTAAAGTGGTATTCGCAATACATTATCACCATTAGGTAGAATTTATAATGCCAATTATAACATGGTCATATATTACTTAGATAGCTCTGTCAAAACATACTGAACGGCATTAAGTGATTTAATTTTGTTTACACCAGCTAGCACTAACAAAATTATATGCACGAGCAAGTTGTCAATCCGTCTTCTATTTAGTTTCGCTGGACACTTTTATTCCACAAATTTGGCATATAAGTAGCAATTATATGATCAATAAATAACTAACTCAACGGTTATATGGCTCTTATATGATTAAAAGTCATATAAAAGCTATATAAGTCGCTATTATACAGCTACTTAGCTATAAAGTGGTCACGGCGATGATTATTATATGACTAATAAGTGGTGGCAGTTTCAGTTAAATGGCTTTTATATGGCTAAAAAGCTGAGTAATATGGGCCCAAATCGCGTTATATAAACGTAATTATTACGTTTTTATGACCAATTTCATAAGCTAAAAGCCTGAATATGTTACGTTTCCGCGACGATTATATGACGAAATTTTGCTAGTTGGGTTATATATGTATGCAGGCGCGTTTACTTTATATCCGGCCCGTTCGCGCCAATACGCAAGTACGAGCGGGATGGATACAGAGTAAGCGTTAATAACGATCCGTAAGCTCATGGTTTGGCTACTGCTTTACGTAGGTATTGAGTAAAACCTAACGTAACCGATACGTGCCAACTCATGGTACGGGTACAGACATTAAACTGAGAAAGCAAATGAGTGCGTAGCTAATATGCCAATCGCTGACGCTTATTAGCGTATCACAGTTTTGTACTTCTCTCTTTCTCTTTATGTGTCTCTTTATTATTAGTGCGACAAAGACAGTTGCGTTTCGTTCGCGACTGAGCGTTAGCAATTGGAATCTTGGCAATGCAGTCAGGGTGAGCTCTGCGAAACACGTAGAACCGCTAGGATTTTCGAATATACATACTCGTTAAACTCCAAATGAGCATTAATATAAATACATCATTCGACCCTTTCATTTAGTACAGTTCCAAGTGGCACGGTACAGACACAAGCGCATGTGTATCGTGGGAACTGGATGCATTACTTCAGCTGGGCCGAACCCGACTCAATAAGCCTCACGTTTCCGTATTGGAGGGAAATCCCATGATTTGTGGTGAAATGAGGTTATTTTAACTAAACCGAAACATCTAAAAAGGAAGAAGATATTTGGGTAATATTTACGTCAGTCGTAATCTCTAGTTCAAAGCCCAAAGCTTGATAGAGCATATTTATTAAAGAACGTTCAAACTAAAAGAGCATTCGCTGTTCTAACCTCCCACTCTACGAAATTCGATCGGTAAACAAAACGTGATTGGTTGATTTCCTAGAACGGGCGCTAGAACAGCAAAGTTCTTTTGGTTTAAACGCACCTTTTGTCAAATTTGCTCGCTAATCTCTGCAAACTGAATAATACAGATGAATAGATATATTATTACATATATGTTAACAACTCTTTATAGGTTGGTTATTTACCATATTCCATTTTTGTCGGTACTATATCATCAGTTATAACCGTGAATAAATAATAATTTCTATACCGAACATTTTTTAAACATTCTAAGCTACTCTCGTACAGCGATATTGGCAAGGATTTATCCGCCGCGCCTGTTTATAGCAAAATTACTTAACATTCGACGAGAACAAGCTTATAAGGCATATTGCCAGCTGGTTTAGTTATAGTTTAGTTATAATTTCACTGAAAACTCCCTTGTTTTCCCACGCTGCGGGCCGTTACAAAAGCAACCAATAATTTAGACAATTTTCCAATATACAGGTTCATTGTGTACGCAGGTCAAAGTATGAGCGACAGCGGGAAATAAAGTTCAAATTGTTTATTAACTTAACACCTCCAATCTTCAATACTATCGAACCTTTTTAAATGAACATACATTTTTAGTCACAAACAAAACATACCTAAAGTTCTAGTCAAATAACCCGCCCCGTGTCATCCCTGGCGCAAAAGTGCCCATCACGCTCGCGGCATTGCCACGCTGAATCGCGATTGACAATTTTTGTACCAGGAATGTCCCGGAGCGAGGGTCAAGACCTCTCTGTTGTAAACGCCGCCCAATCTCCGCGACAAAAACCTTAGCTTCTGACCCCCAACAACCAGACGTCTCCACAGCAAACGGGACAAAAACATAATTATCTAGCACCGAGTACTTGTCCCTCTTTCTGGCGGCTGCCGCCTCTGCAGCTGCTGCTGCAACTCTAGTGGTGCGACCCAAGTGCGAGGCTGCAAAAGTGCTTACGCAAGTTGCGTCCCAGAGGAGGCACTTACCTCGCTGCCAAGGCACCAAAGTCACACCATCAGGTCTCTTGCCGTCCGTCCGGCTGAGACCAGGGGGCTCCAGCAAACAGGGGACATTAGCTGACACTAGCGCCCTCCGGATGATGTCATTAAGAGCGTGGTGACGAGGGAATCTCCCAGCACACCGACAACAACTCAGAGCATGGAGGCCATTACTCTCAACCATGGCACCGCAGATGCATAAATGTGGTTCGCAAACATCGCAGCCCAGGCGGAGAGCAACAGCCACCCGCAAAGAGTTGTCATCAAGGAGAGTACCCATATTTGGACAGGGAAGCGCCTGTAACCACGCTCCCGATTCGGGCTTCGACACGGCCATTAGACGCGCCCTCTCCACACCCCCAGTACCCTCCAAAAGACCGTCAACCACACGCCTCACCCCCACATCATCCCATGACCGCTGATGTTCTGGCTTATCGGGAAGCGCTGAGCCGGGGTTTACAGTAGACCACGCAGCCTGAGCTTCGGACGCGTACGGGATGGTTGCCTTGCCGCCGTCCATCGCGAAGATATGGGCGACTAGTTCCGCGACTCCGCTGGCAGACGCCAAGAAGGCTGGCAGGCACACATCCCGTACACGCCTTATTCCCAATCCACCATCACGAACTGGGAGTGAAGCTTGGTCCCACTGCCCCGTGTCGAGAGACACATTTAACAGGGACTCTATTGACTCCTTCAGGACCGAGTCAAAAGAGTCTATATCTCCGGGGTAGAGCCACGCAGGAACGGTACGTAAAAAATAGGTTAGTTTCGGGACCGCGAAACAAAAGCGCAGAAGGATGAGTGCTACATGGGCCGGCAGATCCCGAAGCCTATCTCTAGCTAGCAAAAGCAGTTGCCTGCGTTCCTCGAAGGCCTCAGGAATAGCTTCTGGGAAAATTGGTGCCCCCAAGAGGCTGAAAGAGGACGTTGACAAATGTACCAGGCCAGGTAACAAGGCACCAAAAGAAGAGAAGGAACAGGAAGAGTCGGGGCTACAGGGAAAGAACTCGCACTTCGCTGCATTAACTTCCAACCCCAGCTGTTGTAACTGGGGCAGGAGGGTCAACAGATCTCGCTCCACTACTTCAGGCTTCCCCCCAAGGGTACCATCGTCGAGGTACCAAACATTCAAAGGTGACTTCAGCTCTGAAATAACCTTGTGAATTGCGAGACTGAAAGCGAGCGGGCCGAGCGGATCGCCCTGCTGCGCACCGACCTGAGACAGAATTAAAGATTTATTGTAGAAAAGGTTAGTAGAAGATGAATAAACCTGGAAGAGGAAAGGGTAGAGGGAAGGTACCTTGTCTTTGACCTCGCTCAAAAGCACGTCACGCTCAATTGAATTAAAGGCGTTTTTGATGTCAAGTTTAACAATCACGCAGTCAGAGTTCCCCGGATTCAGAGCAAAAGCTCGCGTTGCGTGGATGGCCGCTTCGCATCCAAGCTTAGTGGCAAACCCCAGCTGATGAGGCTGTAGGAAAGCAGACATTTGCTCCCTCACTGCAAAACACCCCAGCTTGGCGACCAACCGGCGAAAAGTGCTACCAACAGCTATCGGCCGGACTCCACCGTCCTTTTTCACTAAAGCGCAAAGTGACGCTCCATAAATAAAGGGACACACATCAACATTAACTTGACCGCTCAGTAAAAAGTTACATAATTTTGTTAAACTCTCGAGTAAACGAAAACCACTATCACCTGCGGAGGGAGAAGTAAGCTCCTTTAAAACTGCCGGACGAATTCCGTCCAGTCCGGCCGCAGAACCGTTGTAGAAGGAACTGATTCCACGAACAACATCCTCTACCTTAACCTCGAGAGCTGCAATAGATCTGTCTGGTTCAAGTGGAAGCACAAGAGGTCGAGATGGGGGTGGGTGCTTGGACTCCAAAGTTGCTAGGGTTTCGGGGCCTGACGGTGCAATAGTGTCATCTGACATAAGTAACCGGACGGCACCCCTGAGATCACCCTCAAACACTTTGGACTGTATGGTCTTAAGTACTGAGGGTGCTCTCGAAGACGCCGACTCCTGCTGCGCGCAACCCATGAAACCACTCGCTAAGTCGATGTTGCGCTTTACTTTAGCCGTAAGATTACCAGACCCCGTCGGTTCCGGCGCCTTAAATGCGGAAAATGCAAAAGATAGCAACGCCATCCACGAGGTTGCGTCATTGGTAACGATGCATCTATCGATGACGTCAGCCAGTCGTCCAGCCGCCAGGTTCCGTGCTCCCTTAGGGATATGCCGCAATACTCTCACCGATTGTCGAAGGTGGGCCAGATCGATCAAAGCCGGGGCAGCGCGGTTATTCGTGTCTGCCTGCCGTGGCACATCGGGTTGCAAGGGGGCAGGTGATACAGTTCGGAGCACATTTTTGTGCATACGTCCTATGTGCACCTTGAGTCCGCGTGCGGTAAAGGTGCGAGATGAATTAGAACAATGGGGGCAAGTAGACAACAGAGAATGGTGGTTATTCATTATTAAAGACAATGTCTATAGTCTTAAGAATAAAAAAAATGTCAAAATCAAATGGTTAATATTTAAAATCGAAAATAATTCTAGCAATTTACTTTACAGTAATAATTATGCCACAGGTACACACAAAATTTCATAAAATTCATAAATTAGAGTAAAAATAATTAATCACAAAAAAAAAAACAATAAAATATAATTATACCTTTTTAAATTATCAAATACTATATTTGTGATATTCATTATTATTTGGTTGTGATTTATTTACAACAATCTCTCATTAACATATCTCCAATTTCCAAGGAATTAGCAATAGGTATGTGACACCCCTGGAGTTGCAGATGTTCCTCGATTACGTTAATTGCCTAATATCATGCAATTTTAAATAACTGCGATTTGGTATTATCCGTAGATCATCAGCGACCGTGTGGTGACGGCAGTAAGAATACATTTGTTTCCACCCCAACTCTTCCCGCGGGTGTTTTAAGAGCCGACTAAGGGACTGGAGTGTTACTGACCATTCTTTGATAGAAGATTGATGATCAGCAGCGTCATCATATGTGATCGCCAATCCGCTTGCGCAGCGTAGCGATCATGGGCATTTACCTCCTAATGCTGCGTTTATACGCACAACTAGGCGATCATATTCATACGCATTGTTATAATTATAACGCATAAACGTATAACGTAGAGGCCTATGTCCACCAGTGGACTGAGATAGTTTGATTATGATGATGGTGATGATGATGATTGAAATGAGTTTTGCCTTTTTCTATTAAATACCATTGTCAACGTCATCGATACGGACAAAACGCATTTTAACTTATAAAATATGTTGGACGTTTATTAACAAGGGATTTTCTGTACTCCGCTCTTGTGGCGCAGACCACAGTCCCAGGGCAGTGCTTAGAAACCGCAACAGCACCGGCGGTACACGGCATTACGTACTTGCTGGCCTAATGCCGCGTTATTGTTCCCTTTATTACTGCATGGCCGGAGTGTGGGAGGATTCGCTAAATGTTCGTACTACCAGGCGGTTGAACTAGCTCAATAATGTCATTTCGCCTACCTGATCTTATTTTGCCGATTTTGTAATTTTGACTGACTGACATTAGGCCGGAATGACACCTGCAAGTTCTTACGTAAGTTGTAGGGACGGAGCTATACTAAGGAATGAGACGTAAATATCACTATCTTATTCCTTAGTATAGCTCCGTCCCTATAACTTAATGTAAGAACTCACAGGTATAATCCCGACCTTATGGAAACCCTTCCGCAAGGTCACCCTTACTCTTAGTGACCTGAACTAAGCATTATCATACTATAGTAGTAATTTTTTGACGTTGAGGTAATCCTCTGATAATTTTTAAATATTTTTATTATGGTACTGAATACAATTGGAAACATAGATAAAGGAAATTCTATATTTATTAGTAGACTCCAAGATACGAGTCCAACTTGTTTTATATACTTACGAGTAAGAACTTTTTGCGATGAGTAGTCGGACTATGACTCATAAAAAAACTACTATCTACCTCAACTTAACAGTTTTGATACATTTAGCTTAGGGTTCGAATCCGTATATTTAGAAGTTTATTTTAGCTTTTACAAAATTACTGCCATCAGTATTTTACTTCTCAGGAGGGAGCCTACGCCTTATTATAATTGTTGGGATAGGTCCGCGTTACAAACCGTGTTTTTTTTATTCCGTTAAATTTAACAGGCTGCTTGGTACGTTAATTGGAGCTACCTGGTATATAGCTTTTAGTCGAACTCAAAATAATTTTTAGAAGAGAACCTTAAGAATAATTAATACAAAAGTTAATTTCAGGTGACTGACGCGACGCCACATGTCAAAATAAGTAGCATTAGGATGTAGTAAAGGTTTCAATACACTTGTTCAGTCATTAAACTTATTTTTTTTAATAACTTAATAACAGTAAGAGTTAAGATACTAGTTTTTTAGAGAAATTGGTTATTTTTGACCTAAATAAGCTTTCCTTTAAATTAACGGAAATCAATAAAAACACGGTGTATATCCAACAAGTAAATTTTACGTAGGTACAGTTCCTGAAAGTTGTAACATTATCCACAGTATTTCCTGCCATAACCAACAAAGGATTGGATATTATAAATTTGTCAAATTACGCGATCCTAGACCCTAACAACCTGTTACGCCCTGACATTGTTGTACAACGTATAACGAGTTGATAGTGCAATCACGGGACTGACCCTGCCTCGTCGAAAGTGCGCTAAATAGCGCCCCGAAGCGGTCATTTCGCCTCATATCACACGCTACGACGTAAACTAAGCGGCTGGGTCGCAGGCGTTTCTGACGAGAGTTCCTAGGTTCATTGTTTGTGTATTTTTAGATGTATTTGTTTAGTTTGAATAATCTCCTGCAACGATCAAAGAAATTTTCTGAAAAGCGCTGAATGGAATAGGCAATTAAAACAACAATGTCGGAGTTCAATGTAAAATAATGCGATTTTCAATCACGAAATACGATGCACATTTTTGAGTATGGTTTCCATATACCGGGTGTTACATTAGTCGTGATACAAACTGTGAAAAACCTGTTAAGATGGTCTTCCTTCGGGATCCATATGAAAATCTTTATTTTTTTTCAGACTAGTACAGTTCGAGTTCATTAATATGTATACATTTTTTCAGACTGATCTCTTACAAATGTGTTTACATAATAATGAAACGAGACTGAAAATCATGAACACTTCTGTACCGATGTGTATGAAAACCTTAATTTTTTTTTCGCGTATTTCATATAGGTCCCATAGGAAACCTTGTTCAGAAAGACCATCTAAACAGGTTTTTCACAATTTGTATCACGACTAATGTAACACCCAGTATATTTGCCTACTCGTAGTAGTCGTAGTTATCGTCCGAATTAGATTTTTATTACATTTTAAAATAACCTCTAAGAATCAAAATCATTAATACTGTGAACGAATAATGGAGAATTGGAGATTCTTACAAGTTTGAGGATGAGAGTACTCTCATATCATATAGTACATGATGGACGGGAGAAAAAAAAAGCGACAATTCTGACGTCTTATGTCTGAAATCTCATAAATTTAAAAAGATCATTTGAATAATGATTTCCTTTTCTATACCTTTTCATTTGTTTTTGTTTAAGTCGAGTATTTCTGGTAAGAGTAACCCCTAAAACCTACAATACGCTTTAATTGAAAACGACACTGTACAGTTGCCATTCGCCATCACATACATCGGTGCGATTACGGTGATCACACATATCTATCTGAACAGACCTCTATTGTCATGAAATTAGAATGCATAATCAGATATTTTTGAAATAACATAAAATACGAGTACCTATATGAATAACATATGTTAAAAACTGGCCATATTTCTGTAAATCTTCGCTTTGGACCAGAATAACCCCGTGCGTGCGTATCCTTCTCGAATAAAAGTGTATATTTCGCATGTTTACTCTACCGGCGCTTACTTCTTTCTCGTTCAGCATCTTCGTACATTTTATTGTACGCAATGGACATTAAACAAACTGGTCATACCCGTACGATAGATTTAGGTATATCAGTTTGTCGCAAGCTTTTGTAACTTGAATATAATATTTTAACGTAACTTATGAAAGTTTTGGTTTACGATATTAGGTTTATGGCTGGACTTGTTTGAGTACATGTGTTTCTATTTTACTTTCCATCGATATCGCGATAAAATAGCTTACATACAGAGACCAGTTCTCTCTAGTAGTAGTAGGTAGTAGTAGTTGGTAATCATACTCGTAAGGTAGCTTTACTTTTTGTATTCAATTTATTTTAACAATAAATATCTAATTTATATGATATGGAGAAACGTTAAGCATTGACTGTCTTTTATTTTGTAATATAAAATGTACGGGAAAAAGTTTCTTTGATTGTGTTACAAGATTTACCAACTCAGGATGTGTTGGATGAAGTTGTAAACCAAAAAAAAAACAAATGAAAAATCCTTCTTTTTCACACTCTATGTTTTTTGGTAAGCGCCAATCTTCTTTAGACAGATGATGGTCCCTGGATATATATGATCTTGGAATAATGGATGAGAATAAGACTATTTTCACGTACAGGCACTGGATCAGGTAGCTGACTTGACTGACCCGATATATATTAGGTTATGAAATTGGCGTTTTGTATGGAGAATTTTGTGAAAAATCTATTTTCCATACAATAATTTTTGTATATATTTTTTTGATGTCAAAAACAAAATAAACCAAATTTTGTCCGTAATATTAGATACCTCTACGGCGTGTTTATCATTTTCAGAAAACAAGGTACTATCATACATTTATACCTATTTCAAACATATGAACCGGCAGCATATTGCAAGAGTTATTTTCAAAGCTTATTTTTTAATATTATTTAAGGGAAAAAACTATTATTAGTATGGAAAAACCTTTGTTACACAGTACACTGTTGAAAACAAAGAATATATATCTAAGTTTCTCTTCAGATAATAAAATTAGGGACCAACTAAGCTCTATGACCAAAAACGCCAATAACCCAATATGTTCAACCTACATACTTATAAAAATGCTTCAATTTTGCTTCTTTATCCCACACCATTTAAATTACATAAAAAATACTAATCTTGGCAGTAAAACGACAATGAATAAGTTCATCGCTGAACTGTACCTATTCGCATTTTTACAGACGACAGTACAGAAAATCTAATTTTATTTAAATATAATTATGCAGCCTTAACTGTATTATCCGAGTATCATGGTTTACAAAGCTTCAATCAGAAATAATAGTACATTACTACAGAGGCCGGGATGAAAGCACCCATTTCCCCGCAGAGGTATGTGCAGGTAAGTACATAATAGCCCTTTTCTCAAAGTTGCAATGAAAACAAAGTAAGCAAAAATAAAAATGCTCTCTATCTACTAAACCGTAAGTCGTAGTCCAATTTTTTGTTCCCCTGTGTAAACCCGCACCAAGTCATTTAAAATGACATAAAAGAAAAAAAAACAATATCAAAATGCTCCAAAAAGCCAGGTTCCACTATAGCTTGTGTGTACGGGCCTTAATAATTTGTTTCAATGGCCGTGTGAGATAATTACTGTGCCATAATTTATGTGGAATGGAAAGAGGACTTTGCCGACCTAGGCCTACAAGAAATGTGTGAAATTCCTAATTTTCATTTAATATTCGAATTCTTTTCCTAGCCTCTCCTGAAACGTCGTACTTCGCAGCGTGATACACATCATAGCAATACAACACAAATAATTATTTCATAGCATGTTTGAGAAAAGGACATTAATACTCATTTGATACCCATGTAACAATGTTAATAGCAATTTGTAAAATATATGACTTTACCTCCCCAAAATCATCCCATGCCCATAAGTACATGCTAATGCCCAATAGCCGTGACCCATTGCATTGCTAGTGATTAAAGAAGACATACACACACAGGGAAAGTTTTGTGCATTTGAAAATTGAACGTTACGTAGAAATAGATCAAGGAAATGTTACTTCGTCCGAAACGGTAGTAAAATTTTCCACATTTATGTAACCACATAAAATCTCGTTCGGTTCTGTGAGCATTAAACTTTATGGATCAGTCTTGTTGCTCAAAAGGCGCTAACGTACATTTTATCACTCTGTATACATTAAGGCAATGAATATCATTAGTGCTGGCTTCCTCGTCGCAAGGCCGCGTCTTCTGCCCATTATGGTAGAGTTACACGTCTCTTCCCATAATAGGTTATAGTGTACACTATGTAGTCATTTAAGGTCAAGTGTGGTAAATAATTAGAAGCAATATACATTATTATTTATTCCGCTTTTGATAACGATCGGTGTCCAATCACACATCCTTGTTAAAGGATTGTAGATTGTTGTCAATAATGTCGCCATTTTTGTACCCATATATTCAAAATTGTCCTATCATTTATTTTCTCAAATGACATATAATAATATTATCAAAACTTGAGTTGCAGATAGCTACTTTTAAAACAAGCTAGCTAGTAAATATAATAAGCTAGCTAGTACCTAATTGTTGTTGTTGAATCCAATTGGAAACAACTGGATTTGAAAATTGTTTGTAATTTATAGTTAATTATAATCATAACTATTTATAATTAAATTGCGTGTTAATCCTTTAACATTAATGATATCACATTAAAAACCAAATTACTTAAATACATAAACCTTTCTCACTACGCAAAAATAAAACAGAAAGCCACCTAATAAACAATAAAATAAACAATAAATATTAAGGAACAAATTTATTTCAATTAAATCAAAATAAGCGTGAAAAACAATTACGATACGATTGCAATCGAATACATAAATCGAAATCTTACCTTAGGTGTTTAGTGATGGGAACGGATAGCCTCTCCAGCAGTAATAAGGTTTTTATTGAAATGAGCATCAATGCTTGGTAGGAGTTTGTGAAAATGATTGGATCGATCGTACGTTGAGGCTGTGTTAAATAACCGGGCCGGCGCCAGGACTTCATTAACTGACAGCTAATTTTAATCTTCGATTAAAGACTAGGTTCTAGTGACGAGTAATGAGCCGTGGGGAATCGGTGCGCACTCTACGAATCAGTAATAGAATTAAATCGACTTGGATTATTTATTAGTTGCGCAACAAGATCAATGCAGATATTGCAGATGCACTGCCTTAATGTTGTAGAAATACAATTCTGAATTAAAAGAGATAATGCTGAGTCGGATTTCATACCCGAGATACAGATACTATAGTAAAATAATAAATAGCAAAAAGACGTAATTAATTTATTTTCAATTTGTAAATTGAAAATAAATTATTAGTTGTTAATTAATAGTAGTTAATTAGTAGTTGTTTTTATTTTATTTCTAAAATTAACAACTAATAATTTACAAATATTTAATTAGAATAAGTTGGCTTCGATGTTTTGTACGAGTCCGGGGTAGAAACGATTTCTTATAGCCAAAACTCAAACTGTAAGTGCGATTGATTACTTTCATTAATGTAAATATAAATTCGTTGTCATATATTTGATATTCGTTAAAAAAAATCACAGTTGTCAGGATTCTGCACATAAAAAGCGTGTGATTTATTATAGTTTGTATAACTTACTGCTAATAGACAAGGGAAAGTAAATATTTACACTACGAATTAAATACCTACACTAAATAACAACACGAAAAACGTTTCCGTTTATGCTTCAATGACTAATGATCTCTCTTGACAATGTATGGGAACCGAGGTTAACCCTCAAACGCAGTCTTATTTCAGACCATAACGTAAAGAAATAAGGTACAGAATCAGATATAATTATTTATACATCGAACAATAATGGCAAGATATTAACAGACAATTAGTCTTCATCTGTCGTTTATGTATTTGTTTTGTTGCGGGTTAAGCCGAACTTTGAGCTTATATTACTGGTAGGGACCTATATCACGGATTGATTAAAATTACTGAAGGTAATTAATATTTTACATTGATTAATTACCATATTTGTTAGATTGATTCTTGGTTCTATATATATCCTTAATCTTGTATTTGGTAAATATTACACTCAGTTTATAAGCTATAGGTATATACATAATTTAGAACAATGAAGGCTTAAGATATAATTTTGTAAGTAACAATGGATCTTAAAGATATCTAAGAAAGGAAAGAAATTGTAACTTACCGTTCAAAGTCACTAATCCTTTTCTGAAAAACAGGCATTAAGTATCTACCTCTCAATGTTCATCACCAAATTTCAATATAATAAATGCGGCTTAATTGATATAATCAGGATGTTTTATTCATGTAGTACGTACTTACAACCGCCTTTTGATGTAAGAAACAAATAGGTATGCTTTTTGTATAGCTTTTCCTGTTGCTATACCCATAGCGCATTCTTAGACACAACTTTTATGTATAATTATCAACGTACTTTCAAACCTGTACAATTATTTTTGTCACGTACGACTTTACTTTTTACGAATTTATCCATTTGTGTTCGAATCTTCAATCGTATTAGAGCTCAAAGATGCAAGTTCAACGCTCGGTGGTGCACAATAGTGCACTCATTAGCACTGCATTTGCATGCACTAATTATTGCCACACGAGCGGACATCGTCCCCGGCACTCGCCATGTCCGCTGAGACGGGCTACGGCGAAGCCATCGAAGAACGAAATGTACAGGGTGCCACGAGCCACTGAAAACCTTGAACGGGGTGATTTAGTAGTCTATACTGAACAACTTTTGATATGGGGCCAATCACGAAATCTAAAAAAAAAAATTGTCTTTTTCATACATTTTGACCGATTGATCACGACATTTTATATGAAAAAGGCAATTTTTTTTTTGAGATTTCTGGGTTAGCGCCATAGTCTAATCTACTGTCATTTTGACATACACATATAGATACCTTCTGTCACTTACTCGATCCATTCGTGCCAGCTTTCGTGAATTTACCTGTACTCGCATATCGGTACGGATACAGAAATACGTATTACAAATATTTATGTTAAAATTTCGATTTCCTAATTAAGGCTGCGTTTCCACCAGAGATGTGCGAGGATGTGTTTCCATACAAATGACACCTATTAATGACTTGAGCGAGCGCAGCCTTAAGCTCGACGTTGCGTTGGTGATTCTGATTGGTGATGTACCTGTCGCTAAGGGTCACATACATGAGTTCAATAGACATTTTAATTATAGAATGCAATAAGTATAGTCACCGTATTGCTTTCGATTCATCTCGATGGTATCACCTTTTTACTAGTAGGTATCTATTTGAATGAAAACGCGCTCTTTCCTATTTATTACTAGTGACTAAATTACAATTGGGGCGTTGAGGTCAGTCTGTCTTTAATGCGATTATCGGCCAACTAAATTGAAGATTTAGCGAATTAACTTTATAATAAGTCACATGCCCTATGCCACATACTCTTTTTACTCGATTACGACCATTGTGCGCGACTCTTTGTGCGCAGGCGCGGCGATTAGTGGCTGTCTCTTGCGCAACCTCATTATTCGGGTAAGGTTAATTTTACACACCAGCTTATCTGTCCCCTGTCAACATTCTTATGACACAGACAAAAAGGCGATTATTGCTTAGCTTATACGACTTATAACGTGGTGTCTAAGCTTGTATATCCCATTTTAATCTCACGGTTACCATCTGTCAACTATTATGATTCGGATCGTAAGACGCATTTCATATCATTGCTGAGGTCGTATGTTGAGTTACGACATAATAAAGGAACATTGTTAGTGATATTTTGAATTAAAGGATTGTGTTACCAAGGTCACGTCAACATTGATTCGATCATCTGATTGCATTGCATTTCTTTGCTGTTTTTTAGGTTGTCCGCTGTTGCGTTGTCTTGTGTTAAAAACCTACTGGACTCATACCATAAGCAATCTAATCTATAGCAGTGATAACGATACATCATCTCATCCGTTTGAAAATAAGTATAACCTTATGACTACAAATTATTAGTTATCCTCAGATGAGTTTAATATTTATTTAATGTATTAAGTAAGCTCCTACTTATAAAACATATTTTCATGATTATTTTTAGAGTTCACAATATTATGCCTAGTTATTAAAGTTTAATTTAAGTCTATGTTGCAATCAAAAACCAAATTTCGCAAATATCAAACCATGACGTCTAAAACTCATCCATTTCAAAGTGACGGACAACGCATTAGCTTTTGAACATTTCATTCATTCGTTTTTGAATGTTTGACAAGTACAATTAAACAGCAAAGTGTGATGTTTACAGTGAGATCGTAAAAAGGTCAAGAGATCATTTTTCACAAGGTGTTAAAACAAATGTAAACGTATAAATAAGTGGAATTAGTTTCATATCGCATTTGAATTATGTAATTATCCAAGATTAATAGTAGGTATTATTTATATATACCTACTTGTATCAAAAATCAATATGATCAACTATTTTTAGTTATGATTCTGATTGTTCTACTATTTAGTGAAAAATGGCATTGGCGATTGAAATCCAATAATTGATACTGTACTGAACTGAGAATTAAACTTAACTTACCTACAGAGTACTGAGTATACACACATGTTTTGATGAACTTTTTTGCATTTTTTGTCGAATATTTTTTGCTACTTACAAGGTGCATTCGAGGAATCAAATTGTAAAACCTACCAAAATACATTAATCACATATTTTAAATGGTATAGTTCGAGAAATATAAATTGAATGTTTATTTTTACTATGATGTATGTAGAAAGTTACCAATTTATATTTCACGAACTATATATATTAAAAAAAAATCATGTATGTGGTCAAAGGCAAAATAACCGGCAAAAAAGTTCAAAAATATGTCCCAGTATACACATTATTTCTGTGTGATATGAACATCGTAACATATTTAGGAGAGGATTCTTTCGATATATATTTTTGCACTTGATTGTAAATACTCGTAGGTATTTAATATTTGATTCCTAAAACTTACATAGAAGATTCTAAATTCAAAAGCGTAACAATAGCTTTTGATTCCCAGGAGAATTAATAGGCACAGCAAACTAAATATAATTGATATTTAAGCAGTCAATATAAAATATGATTCAGTGTTTCAGCAAACCGGAACTGTTGGGTAGTCAAGTCACAGATATTGGATCCCGATAATTTATCGGCGCTTGCGCGTGGGAACCGCGCGCCTGCACTCACACCGTATCGTAATCAGAGACAATAATCAATTTAAATATTTACCCCTACTATTTGTTTATTATGACACAATATTTTCTTCGGTTACCGGGAGGATTACTCATGAAATAAAACTATGAAAACGGATAAACTTGCGTATATTAATTAACTTTAACTCCTTTTTTTTCTTTTTTTTATTATGACGTTTGGTGACAATTGTATTTATTCTCTAAATATTAAAGCTACTTTGGAAAAAACACCTTCATACCTTAAAGTAAGTAGGTACTTATAAATATTCCGGTCGTATAGAACAAAGTGACCTGGATGCTTAGCCAAGTTGCCAAATTATTGGCACTAGTAGCGTATCGTAGTATTCCCTCTCTGTCACTGTTTCATATTAGTGCGACAAAGACAGGTAACTGGCTTTCGTTTACGATTGACGATTAAGCGTTAGCGATTGGCAACTTGTCTAAGCACCCTGGTCCGAATATACGTAGGTACTGCTTTGGATCCAAATTCAGGGTGATGATACTGATGATATCCAATTTATCGGCCTACTATTTGTAAATTAATATTTTCATAGGGAAATTGTCGATTTGTATACAACAAAGATTTAGAGATACCTATTTTGTTTTAGTTTAAATTCTTTTTTAAAACCAGTTTTGAAAAGGAAAATGCGTACAAAGTCAAATATCGGTGTAAGACGCGCTTCACTAGCCTAGCTAGGAAGGCAGTCCGGACTGTTAGCGGTGGTATCGGTACCTACCCAATGCAAGGCCGATTCAATTAATCGATACATACCATTAGCCATCCATACGATGCATAATTAGAACAATATCGGTATGGATGGAGCTAGTCTCGAGTTCTATTGATTTCTTATTGGCCCTTTTAAGATCCGTTATTCATCTTGTGATCTGAGTATTTATGATCTGTGTGTATTCATATATACCTATATTTTTATTTTTATGTGACGAAGATAGACAACTGAGCTCTCAGCCCACCTGGTGGAAGTCAGCGGGAACTGAGGCCCCATGGACATAGTGACCAAAAAATCGCCTATGCGCTGCCTACCCTGAGGACTTAGATGGATTGCCTCTACGCCAGTAATTACCAAGGATCGGACGAACACCCGTCATTTTAAAAACATAACCCTATTCCGTACAGTAGAGAGTTAATTATCTTACTCCCAAACCGGAACACAGTACTAACTATTTAGCGGCAGGTTAACGTGTAAGACGGTGGTAGCTATCCGGGCGGACCCTGCACGAGGTCCTACCACCAGCAAAAGAAATCTTGAAGAAGGTGTTATTTAATTTATTTACATACCGATAAAAAACGAGAACTCTTTCTGTCGCTAAGCATTACGTTTACGCGTAACAAAATCAAACTGTATTCGATCAACTTAGCTTAGCATATTGAACATTTATAATATTAATTAAAATAAAACCCTCAAAACAAAAGGCGGCGAGACAAAAGCTTGATCTAAGCATAAGAGCACTAGAAACAGATCCATCAATTAAGCCGGATCAGGCGTGAGTGGACTTTTGATTGATCCATCAATACGTACATAAATCCATTACCGTACCGATGCGCCTGCGGTTAATTGTGTATCTACGGCCGTGTGCGGTTGCTTCCTGCGTGAGTCTCCATCCTTATTCGGAATTTGATAATATTAGGATGGAATTAGGTGAAATGAAGGGTCCACGGAAAAAACTTGTCCAGTGCTTAAAAAAATCAGGGCAAATATTAAAAGTTTCTTATTCTGTTAAAAGTAAGGTGGTTTTTCCTTCTGTAATTTGAATTGACTAGACATGTTCTTTCCGTGGACCCTTAAAAATGTAAAATAATTATTATTAGCTAACTTTCGCAAGGTGACTCAATATCTATGCGATCCTACTTACTTTATATAATTTATATTTAAAGAAGTAACTAACTGGTTGAAAATAGTGTTCATTTAATACAAGGCGCTGTAAGGAATTTATTTTAAATATAATATAGTTAGGTGCTTCATGAAAATGTAATAGTGCTAAGAGTTTAATTTCCTTTTTAGTTAGTTACCTATACCTAACTATACGTTTGGAATTATAAATATACATTGAATTAGGTATATCTATCTATGAATGCACCTACTTACTACCTGTAATTATCGAAATCATAAACGAATAGATAAATTATAGGTACTTACCTACACATACAAAATACAGCCTGTCAGGCTGTATCATTTTACTATTTTTAATTCCATTAAAATAAACCAGTTACGAATACGTTGATCCCCTAAACAGATTAGAACCTAATCAAATCCGATGTACCGTTCATACGTATAATGAGTTACAATGATCTAATTAGACTGGGCACGGACGTACTACACGCGTGCTGTCACAACATTCTTCCTATTATATCGTATCGCGGCCCACTGTCACCTCTATGTCAAAGATACGGGTACAGTCACGTGCATGCACTTCATCGTAAGTTATAATTTTTTTCAATAACAACGAGTCGTTCATAGGAGAAAATGTTGAAAAGTTGTATCGGTCTATATTATTATGTATAAATAAAATTGAGTAGGTATTTATTTTACAAGAGTAAATTATAAAGCCGTGTTTCCATTTAGTGTTCTGAGCGAGCATTCACTCGTTTTTGGGTAGATGAAAACAGGATTTCACATAGCAAAATGTTCATTCGTCAGCCCACGAACAAGTGAATGCTCGCTCAGAACACTAAGTGAAAACGCGGCTTAATAGAGATGAACTAATATTTATTAGGCGTACATTTTATAGTCATTCTGTCTAATGAGTTCCTAATAGCTGAATTCATAGTAGGCTTATCGTCACAAAATTAAAAATTGTATGTTAAAACCCTTAATTCGACAAAAATAGAGGACGGTCGTGTGTTCAAGCCTTCTTGGCAACCAATAGTCTTAAATAATTCCGGTTTAAAAAAAATACAAAAAGCGGGTCAAAGACCATGTCCAGTATTTTGGACGTTGTCAAATTAAGGGTTATCTTTAATAACATTTAGTATGTTAAACGTTTTAAAGGAAAAGTTATATTTTTGTCAAGTGCACTTGCGTACAAATAGACCTGTCAAAGATTTTAATTTCAAATCAGACCCTTCAAATGCTATCTCGCTTTCAATCGATGCGTTAGTAAAAGATAGCAGTCGGGCATCAAATTCTGTTGTCATAAGATTTTTCTATGCTGCTATCACATTTAGCATCACGGTATTAGTACGAGATAGTTGTACGAAAGGTTCTGATACGGTTGTTGAATGATTTTGAATGGGCCATGATCGGCTTATGGCTTATCAAGTGGTACATCGGTACCACGTGCCGGGATTATACTCCTACGTCAAACCTGACATGGTTATGTTCCCCTTATCACTGCGTTATAAATAAATATGTTATAGTTTTTGTAATTATATTTTAGCAAGGTTACATTTCTGAAAGCTTATATAATACAAACATAGATATTGATATAAACAATGTAATAATAATAATGTAACCTGTAATCAATATCCCTCAACCCTTCAATTGACAATGTACAACAAAAAACACATTTCGACCCACTTTTCGATTTTTATTAAAGACAAAATGTTTGCTCTACACAACGGCGAAGAGGCTAGAATGCACGATTGTTTTTAATTTGCCAAATTTAAGAGTTAACCCTTTACACCCGGGTTGATACGATCGTGACAGTTAATTTAATTACGATTAATAATAGTTTTCTCGTTACTGATCAGTGCTTAGACATATGAAGGGTTAATCATAACGATACCTTTTAAGACTCTTTAGGCCTGTGATACGTGGACAATAGCACAGATAAATTAAGAATACTTGGTTAGATTTGTAATAAATGGAGTCAGGAATATCTCGGAAGTAAAATAACTATGATAAAAAATATGTAAACGTTGTAAAGTCAACCAGGACATTAGAAACTCGTCTCTGTCCGTCAGGGGTAGCCAAATACATCAAGCTACGCCGACATCAGCCCAGTTATCTCTATTCCACAAAACTTTGCAAGCCTACAAAATTGTATAAATTCCCATACAAAATGTTGACAATTATGTAGAACTGAATTATACGCTTGTAAAGTTAGTGGTTTAGGCCACTGCTCTTGAGACAATGGCGGCGATAGTGTTGGTTTGGTAGTATTATTTATTTATAGAAAGTAGCGCCACTATGAGTAGTAAAACGTGAGTTTGCTAAGTCATCACTGCTCTAATATAAATAGCTTGCATTAAACAAATGCTTATGGCGGGTACATACAGGCAGTTACCGAAAAGCTATTTTTTATGGGTGGAAAACAATGTGTGATACCTGATAGTAAACATCCGTTTCTATAGCCAATTAACGCTTTTAAATCCAGAGATTATAAATAATGTGTGATTACTATGATATTACATATATCTTATCGACTCAAGTCATACGTGTCTGAAATTTGGGGTGAAATCATCACGGAAAGCAAACCTATTAACCTGAAAATTAAAATCTCACTGAATACTCACTTAAATATTACAAAAACATATTTTCTGTTAATGTATATCGTAACGGGTTAAAATACTTGAAATGTTTGCATTGCATTTTGATACATACCCACATTACCTACCTAATGTATCTACATTAGTAGTAGTAGGTAGTGTATCTACACTACCTACTTCCTGCGGTCCCTCTTGTCAACTAATTTTTATTATTGTCCAACTGTTTAGACGCTATTTCGTTGTGTCCGACCCCTTATTGCCGTAATGTCTTTACGCGCATTAGGTTATTTTGGTGATTTGATAGGAACAAAAAACGGAACACAATTTGAGTTATGTATTGGAACGTCGACCTTGTCGGCTAATTCTTGTGTTTACTAAAAAAATATAAATTTCAAGAATGTAAAATTCGATAGTTATGTTACGAGTATGCATATTTTGATATCTTTTCTTCTTACTTTTATATGCCCTATTTCTTTAAAAGTTCCTGTAGTTTAAGCCCTTATTTCGTTAAATGTTTAACGTTTATTGTGATGGCAAGGCCAAAATTAGATAACGGTTGGAAGTGTAATGTTTACATTGAAAGCTGGCTCATGATAGTTCCTCTGCTACAGTTTCACGTACTATGCGTCACTTTCGCATTTGCTTACTAATTGTTAGAACGTAACGGAAACGACGACAAACGATAACACGTGATCATCATAACTGTCGTAACGCTACAGGTTTAAATTATTAATTAAGATTACGTTACATTACGAAAGTTTATTCCGTTTGTTTCCATTTTTTTAACTGTACATTTAATACGTTTCACATGAATGTGACTAGGGAATGCAAACCGGTTTTGGTAAGTATGGGAAAATCCGTTATTATCATCAGCCTATGATAGTCCACTGCTGGACGTAGGCCTCTCCTATTAACTATGCGTATAAACGCATTGGGAGGTAAATATCCATAATCGCCGCGCTGGGCAAGCGGATTGGCGATCGCAGTAATGTGTCCACTATGATAACGCTGCTGCCCATCATCAATCTTTTATCAAATAATAGTCAGTGACACTTCAATCCCATAGTCGACTCTTACGACAACCGCAGGAGGAGTTGGGGTGGTGACAAATATATTCTTACTGCCGTCACCACACGGTACGGAAAACCGGTTAATAACCGGTTATTTGCCGTAATCTGATACAAATAAAAACCGGGTTTCACGCCTTAAATGTGACTTTTCAGCGGTCTTTCGGCTAACTGGAAATGCCAATGTATGATTTTAAAAGTAAACCACTAGAGTCACACCATTGTGACGTACCTACTACAATATTATGCAACATTCACTATAACAATTCGTGATATGTACCGCCATGACCATCTCCATATGTCCATGTGACACTATTTCGTCGCGTGTTTCGATACGTAGACTTACACGACGCGAGTTACAACGTACCGAAACTTGAGACTTGATAACAACCTTAATTGATGACGTGTTTTATTGTCGTTTAGTAAAGGCTATTTTTACGTAACGTTTCGAGTATATCGCTGAAGGCTGCAGGTGCTATTCAGGTGTTCTGTGATGATCCAGATTTTACCGTTTATCGTGCTGTGTGTCACCCACACACTTCCATCCTTGTTAGAAGGTGCCGACAACGACGACAAACACGGAACCATAATGAGCTTACAAAATATTACAGATAACTTTTTTTTTTCAGTGCAGTGATCTTTAAAGCCACTTACATATTAGTACTTGAAAACAATTTGAAGTTCCACTTGTATAATGTATTTATTTAGTGGTTATCATTCTCTAACTACGTGCAACTTCCTCAGTGAATAAGGCTAAATGTTTTTATACTGGAATATAATGTACAAAAAGATTTTAATTGCTTTTACATTACACACCTTTGTCTTTATGAGCGATTGTAAAATTTTCCTCATGATTTTTTAAGTGTAATAGTCGTTAGCAAAATTTGCCACCTAAAAAAATTTGCATAAAAAATAATTGTGAAAAGTATTTTCAGCCTATGCTCAATAAAATAATTAATTATAAAAAAATAAACAAATTTGGCTAACTTTCCATAGCGTGGTATATAATAATATAATGTTGCTAAGTATCAAAAAAAATTTTTTCCAGAAATCTCTATCTGCTCACTTATTTTCATCTTTAACTTCTCAATTTTTATATTTACGAGAAAAATACTCATCAGACCCACGTAATATTATGCCAGACTCAAAAACATCAGTCAAATGGATCGTGCCTTTACGTTCATTGTAATAAGCAATTATCGCCTGACGAAAATACTTGAGCGGCTCGGCGTCACCTATTAGCAGGAGAAGTGTTAACAGAGCAACTGTACCGAGATCTAATTTGTACGATTTGAATTATACAAATAATCTCCACCAGCTTTTTGAAGCTGCAATGAAGCGTGCTGTTTTCGCAAATTTGTGTTGAAATTATAGAAATTATAATTATTCACGTTAATCTAATTTTCAAAATAACTAGTTTTTGTTATTTATGAAAGTAATACGTCATATTTTTATAGAGATTAGAAATAGGTTCTTCTTTGGCTGAAAAAACATTATGCTTATGTACGTATAAACAATAAAGTTTCACTCTTATGATTTCTAGCATCGGCCGCCCAAAATCCAAACCGTTTTCCTAGTAATCTTGTCTCGATTATACAATCAACTCAGTCTAGCTGCAGATACCTATGTATGTTATATATTTCAAATATTAAATGTGTTTTAAATATGTTTAACACTGGTACATTATAAAAAAAACAATTTTGTTTTAATACCTACACCTACTCGTACTTATTTCAATAGGTACATGCAATAATTATAATGGTGGCGCCTATTGCCTAGTAATATAATTGCGTAACATAGGATTTTCCAATTTCCTCGAATATCACACATTTTTCTTTGAAGAGACCGCTAACGTTATGTGTATGTCATGTCGCTAAAATGACGCGAAGTGCGAATTAATTTCAAAATATTGGTCAAACTACGTATGTGGCAAAACGTATCACAAATACTACTTATGCACTTAAGTGTCTCGTGATAGTTTGAGTACATTACTCTGTATTGCTATTTAATAGCGTTAATTGAAATATCACCGTCAACGTCATCAAGTAGGTAACTTTTATGTCAAGTATGGGGTACCTATTTGTTTTTAAATTGAATACAATTTCATATCGATCTGTCTTCTTTATTAATGATGAGTATGATGACACATAGTTCCGCGCAAAATATAAAGAATTAATATAAGTTAATGTAAGTACCTAGTGCATAAAATTTTATTCAGGGGTCTGTATATGTATGTGTTATTACACTACTACGTCAATCTTTTGCTACTTCAAAACAATGTGTGGTTCACCATGCGGTGTTCTTGATTGATGAAATGATAATATACTTAAAACTTGATCCGTGTTTACTGGCATTACCTACCTATTTTTGTTACAGTCTTAACCCCCTATTCATAAGCGTCTCTTAACCGCTGGAACGCCGCTGTCATAAATTTGCTTGTTGACTAATTACTTTAATTATTTTATATTATAGTCCAATTGGCTTGTGACGGATCTGTCACTAGGCACTCCAGGGGTTACCCTAGCAAGCTAGTAGGTATAAGTTTGTATCACTTGCCCCTTTCCGTTTTATCAATATTTCCATAAGATGGAAAGAGACAATACACCCACTACATATCAGCTTGCAAGGTAATGAGACGTTTATGTTATGAATAACTGTCAGTCTGTCACTGCTTAGAACTTCAATTAAATGTATACTACGCCCGCGGCCCGGCGTAAGTAAGTATGACTACGTATTACGTGCGGTGACCCACAGCATATACGACTGTAAATAATTGCAGTTTTTAAAAACATTTTTTTTTTGTTTTTAATTGCTTTTAAAAACAAGAAAATGGACCTGGGGGGCTACCATGATCTAATAATACGATTCAGTTTAGGTAACTGACTCGCGATGTGTCAGTTCCATAGAATAACTGTCAAAAACTGACAACCCGAACCTAAACTGAATCGCGTTTATGAGATCAAGGCACCAGTAGTAGATTTTTTTTTCTCTCTTGATAGTGTCAGACGATTCGAAAATGCTTATTAATAATAAGCTTACTTGAATAAAGAATAGTTTGGCTTTGACTTTGACTTGACTTTGACTTTGAAGGTAGCCCCCCGTTGTAGATACAGGAACGTCAGCCGATAATGGTGTCACGATACTTCTCAGTATGACACATCCTTAAAAAGGGTTTACCAACCTGGTGAACATGTTGTGTGCGTGGCTGCTCATGTGTATGTGGCACGCTCTGATCAGCGTCCCCCCGCGCCCCGCGCGCTCGCATCATTAACGAAGCCCCGACCGCTGTCACCTGCCGACAGAGATGACCATTACAATATTCTGGCTTAACTATTTTAGAATGTGAGGTAGTTTTAATTTGGCATTTAAGTATGTATAAGGTATGTCCTTAATATACCTTACGAAGCTGTAGGTTCCGGGTTCGAATCCCGGCGAGGGCATTTGTTGTGTATTTATTTATCACAAATGTAGGTATGTTCCTTGGTCATGGTTGTCTATGTATTTAAGTATCTATATGTATATATCTATTATATATATCGTCGCCTGGTACCCACATCACATGCCTTAATTGAGCTTATCGTGGGACTAGGTCGATTTTTGTAACATGTCCCAAGATATTTATTATTTATTTATTAATGTAGCAAACCCTCATACAGATATATTGGTAAGACTGAAAGAGGTAACCAACACTTAGCGGCTTCTTAAGTTAGGAGAAGTTTATGAATAAAGGGGCTAGACATTAGGTAGGAGATGATTTGTCACAGAAATCTCTATGGCAGATATTCTATTACATAGGGCAGTAAGCAGTTATTTTTGCTGGGAAAAACGTGAGGGTAAAATATTTATTTTTTTATTATTATCTACTCATGAAAAACGTAAACGACCAAGACGAAAATAATTTTGATGACGTATGACCAGATACTGGTATTCACATCATATATGAGAAAAATAAAATACATATTATATATTTATGCACACAACCGATTTTGAGGATATGGTCATCGATTATGAACGAACTATTTAATTTAGCAGGGCAGAAGAGACCCATTTTTAAATAAGTAGAGGCTTTGAAAAACATTTTACAACCCATCTTTTGTACGGCAAAACTCCTTTTTTTTACATACGATTAGGAAGGCAATAATATTTCCTTAAAATAATGAAATTACAGAAACAGATATAGGTACCTAAACATTTCGTGCAACTAGTAGGGTTCTTCTTATATTAGTATATTAGTAGACAAGTTACTAGTAATGCTACCTACCTACCAACAGTACCAACGCCTTGTAATTTCACAAATCAATACCTAACCATAGCCATTGGCTTCTCTTATAAAAGGTTCTGGACCAGCGATTCCGAATATGGAGCGCTAAAATTTTTTCATTAGCATTGCGATGCTTTGACCAATCATTGCTCGGCGATGCATCGCATATGGGCATAGGAGGAGTGTTATGATACTTTTATTATGACTACTGTTTATTAAAGTAATAACTGACCTTATTGGTCAAACTTGAGAAAAAAATGGGTGTTCCTGAACGAAAGCTTGTAGTTAAAGTACCATTGCCAACATAGCTAACTGAGCATTCGTGAACTGTAAACGTGTTGTAGTAAGGGCCACAACTTGTAAGTTAACTATATTGGACAATATTGGCGTTTGTAATTAATTCATAAAGTGGGTACGCACATCTGCTGTCATCTGTACTCAAAGATAGCTGGCGTTTACATATTTCATGTTTTGGTTTTTTTTTAATCGAACTTAGCCTTTGATTCTAATTATATTAGGATGCCATGGGATGCCAGCATGTACGAGTATTGCATATCTAGATCGAAACAGTATTAACTCAAAATTCTTTATTTTAACTAAAATTACATTAATTTCAATTTTACTGTTTTGATCGCATATATTCAAGCTATCTGACATAATTTCCGTTTCACTCTTTGGCTCTGTGTAATTATGTAGCCTCGTTCAGGCCTGTGTTTCAAATTACAATTGCGTTTAATATAGCTTTTTACTCAAAGAACCTAAATATCCATAGTACTGAAGGAATTTAAAACAAATCCATGAATTCAGGCGTTTCCATGAAAACTCAACAGCGAAGTATTTTTCTCTACAGCCGTATCTATCTAATCTTCATAAAATATCGCGGTGTAAACAATGACAGGTACAGGCAACAAGTAACCTATCGTAGCAATCTTCTAAACAATACGAGTTTGACCGAGAATCAATTCAACTAAAATTGTAAGTACCTATGATAGTTAAAGACGATGTTAGGCTGGACTTATACCTGTAAATGTTCACGAATTACCTAGTAGAGACGGAGCTAGACTAAAGTATGTGAGGTGAATATCAGGGAATTTCTCCGAGCGTTTCAAACGCTGTGACCTGTGACTTCAGTAGCAGCGCTATCACGCGAATCCCGTGAGAGATGCAAGAACTTTTGGATATCTTGGTAGACGCAGTTGACAACTACCAACGCATCAAAAAAAAATGTAATACCCATGGAGATCGGGTAAAATGTTGCCACCGAAGTCACGGCGGTTGAAACGCTCAAAGAAATACCCCCATCACTATCTCGTGCCTTAGTATAGCTCTCTTCTCTAAAACTTACATTAAAACATACAAATGTAAGTCCGGCCTAATGGCACCCAAACTCATGTACCTGGGTACTTTCAGGTTAATACATCGAGTTGAATGTGTACCAAATACCGCCGTATACAAAATAAACTAACCACTTAAATGATTGTCTTCGGCAATTGGCTCCGAAATGTATTAAGGACCTGCATTAAGGTGATTATGTCCATTTTCGTCGAATGATTGGACACATTTTGATTTTGAGCTTTTATTTATAAAAGAGGTGTAATTGGTGTAAATAAAGTACCTCGGAGTCGCGATGGTTGATAAATTGATAGCTGCAGGCTTGTTGCCATGTAAAAGTGTTATTACTAAAGAATTTATGAGCAATGTTCCGAAAACGAGATTCTTTTAGGTAATTATTTTATTTTCTGTTTTATTTTTAATAGTAAACACATTTTGCAGATTATGGTACAAAGTATGTAAATATTTCGCCAGTTGAAAACTTCTAAACGCTAAAAAAACTGGCTAAACGTGTGTCGGGCCACGCATAATGTACTGGTTCCGTATATTTATCAGTATAGCTTACCTGCGCTCTGTATGTATTTTATTTATGTTACTGTAAATGTATTTTATAGAGGGGGCAATTTAAAGTTCGTCATTCCAAAAATTTTTCATGTCACTGGGAAATATTTTTTCATGCTACGAGGTTTAAAAAATAATGTATAATAAATGTATCTAAAAGTCAATGGTTTTTAATTGAGGTATTTCTTTACGCAAAATATTAGTGAAAAATGTTCATTACGAGTATTATACATTATTTGTTAGTAGCATACGTTTACATACATATGAATACCTAGGTACCTACTTAAATATGTTAAGATTAAATCACACTTTTCAACTTCACACCGACCTTTCATCGAAATACAATTAATTATTGTTATCATATCAGAGTCATCGGAGTCCAACTTCTACGCATTCAGCTCAAAATATTATCCAATAACCTATTGTTCCTACTACCTAGAGCCACGGCTAGTACCATATTGGCATATTGCAATCCCTATATGGCTAGGACCTAATGACCTATGACATTTCAACCAGTAGACGCGTCCTTCTCTAACGGCGGAGGGTGGAGAAAGATAGACGATCACCATAATAGAATATCGGATTGTTTGTTTTATTCGATTTGCGATTCGGTGTCTACTGTTTCAAATTGTTTCTGGACGTCTGTGTAATTCGGAGTTCCCATGGGTTTTGCAGGAATATTTTACTATTTATGTAGATTGCTATTTATTGGTATAGGTCGTTGGATGTCCTAGTATTTCCTGTGAACTTTGATAATTGTCTCGAGTGAGCAACGTCGATAGACTTTTATTTGGTATGCCTAAGATTGATTTAATTCTATTTGCTCGTATACAAGCGATATGTTTGATATATTATCATATATTATCATTGATATATTATCATTATTATGTCCTATAATATGCAACATTGTTTTACAAATATTTTTTACATGTCGGTTTCGAATTTACTTTCTCTCATAACAACGTGTCGTCGGTTGACAACCAAAACTCACTAAGTAACAAATACCTACTTGAAATAGAGCTCGTATCTAAGTTCAGGGGTGAATATCTGAGCGTTTCAACCGCCTAATTTTGGTGGCATCATTTTTGCCGAAGTTCCTTAAAGTCGCAAAGTTATACTTCGTCATTTGTATGATTTACCGTGCCTCCTTCAAATGACAAAGTATCACATTGTAGCGAATATAAACTTTGGCAAAAATGTTGCCACCAAAATCAGGCGGTTGAAACACTCAGATATTCACCCTCAGATTCAATACTGACAGAGGTTGCTAAGAATAGTGACAGATTTTATAGTGAGTTTTGGTTGTCAGCCGACGATATTTACTTAAGTATTATTATTATAAGTAGGTAGCCCTAGGATTTAATGTTTTTGCTACTGGCTGCATATTTCTGGCCACAGCTGCTCGAATTAAATTCCACGAATTAATTTACTAGTAGATTTGTTAAACAAATACAAATAATTTTGAGTTTTTTTTTAAGTAACCTATACCTACATTGTATGTTTCGTTGTACTATTAATGCAAGTTAGTTGCAATAAATAAAATAAAACTTAAGATTTTCCATTTTCATGTTTAGGTACTCGTATCGTCGGCTGACAAGCAAAACTCACTATTAAAACTGTCACTACTCTTAGCAACCTTGTATGCCTGTATCGAATCAGAACTGAGATACGAGCTTTGTTTCAAATAGGTATTTGTTATATAGTGAGTATTGGTAGTCAACCGACTATATAGGTAGCTACCGGTAGGTAACCTTTTTAGTACGGAAACTTCCAACTCATTATTCCAACCTGACCTCAAAATACAAACAATATTTACCCCTTGTTTCGACCCCCCATTAGCACCCCTGGAAGGACTATTTGCGAAGGGTGCACATGGTAAGTAGCGGTCGAATTAACACCACCGTTTAGCGGTTACTTACGGGGTGGACGCAGGTGGTCTTTGTTTAACGTTTTGGGTGTATTTAGTGTTACAGGCTACATTGTAAAGGTTTACTTTCTTGTTATGATTCAGTTGATATGTAAGTGTGGTTCGTAAAATTTCCAAATCTGAGACAATTTTAAACTAATCGACCTAACCCCACGGTAAACTCAATAAAATTAAGACATGTATTGCGGGTACTAAGCAAATATGCATACCTAATATACATACTTAAGTATCATGGCTAAGTAAAAAATATTTGTGACAAATACGCAAAGAGATGCACCAGGTATCAAACTCGGGGCCTCCAATTTCGTAGTCAGGGTGATGCCGACTAGACTACGGATAATACGAAGCTTAGAATTTTTGATTTTGCATTATTGTTTTGGATACAGCAGTCAAAATATCCTGCCGAATGTACTTACACATTTTAAGATAAAACTAATTTTGAACTGTTATCAGAATTATCACTGTACTTTTCCTCAGGCATATAAATGAAAAGGATAGCGAACAGGTGATTAAGTATTTTAAAAGTATTATTCAAGTAAGGGAACATACCCATACTACGTGACCTGTTTAGGGGGGGAGGAGGTCCGTCAAAGTACCACTCTTGGTCACCAGGGGGAGCGGGGGGGTCTGGTATCTTGTCACGTGACTAGTATATTTCGAGATTATTTTGTAATAATGTAATTTAAATTGGAGTTACACCACCATTTTTCCCATCACTACAATTTTTAAAACCAAAACTACAATTCTACAATTAAAATTAACTATTTAACCTACGCCACTCTCACAATACGCGTTTTCATAGACCAAAAAATACTACGTGAAAACTAGGGGGGGGGGGGTGTTGTCTTGGCATATATTACGCTTGGTCACCAGGGGGAGGGGGGGCTGGTCAAAAAACGCTTAAAAAGGGTAAGCATGGGTATGTTCTCTAATAGCAACAAAATCTCGGCAGGAATTTATTTTTAAAATAATAATTCATTTTACAACTAACATTCATGAAAGATAAAAACCGGCCAAGAGCATGTCGGACCCAATTCTGATCGAAATAATAGTAAGGGAGGTACCCGAAACAAAAATGTTCTTCTACATTTTATTCTGCCACTTTGTCGGCGTGTTTAATATGTATACCTATGTACCAGGTTGCAAATTTCTAGTACCAACGTCAACTGAGCTATGCTGCGTACATACAGGCAGACGGGCAGACGGACATGGCGAAACTTTGAGCTTACTGCGGAACCCTAAACAACTGAAACAAAAGATGAACAACATCTTTGCTTCCTTGTAAAACAAATATTTTCTTATTTGAACAGTAAGGTACACCCGGGTAAGACCGGACTATTTTTTGGTCAGTCGAAAGGAAGTTACAAAAAAATCATAAATTTATTATTTTACTTGATGCAGATGGATGATGTACGTGATAAAAAAGAAATCTAGCTTTCAATTTACTTGATGCCGCTCAGCCGAATAGCTTAGGAGTAATCGACACTCAAACTTGCACAATTTATTTTTCAAGATACCCAACCGAAAAACCATTCAACTCTAAAGTAAGGAGAAGAAGGGGCATAGCTTCCTGAAAAGATCGGACCTCCAAGAATTCTAAAAAAAAAACATTTTTTTTTAGTACAGAGGGGGCCTTTTTTAGGCTCTAGTGCGAGAAGTGTGTCATTTTACGTCTAGTCCAAAACTTCGGAGGGCCATCTGCACTAAAAAACGTCGTACGAGACACGTGCAAAAACGAAATTCATGTTTTTCGCACTTGTGTCGTAATGTACTATTTTAAACGTTCGTAGTTCACGACTGATGCGGCTGAGCGGTTGCTGCATACTAGCGAGAGGGGCGGGGTGAAATGGCGTCATGCATAATATAGCCAGTGAGGAAAAAATACTACTCTTTTAGTAGTTATTGCGGTCATCCGATCTTATGATCTGAGCCGGGTGTGCCTTATACCATACGTGTCCCCATCACCGTCCCGGGTCGCCGGTGTTTAGCCACATTTCACTAAACGCTCATCTCCGTAGCTTAATCGCGGCCATTATGCTGCCAGAACTAATGCACCGTCTTATCATAATTTCAATCTAGTGTATGACAAAACTCTGTTTTCTTATACGGTTATTAATTTCTAACGCATAGCTGTGCTATGAAATGTAGTTTCCATTAGATATAGCAGTTAGTTCACTCAACTTTGTGATGAGTAAAATAATGTTGTATTTTTAACCGACTGTAAAAGAGCAAGAGATTTTTTTTACACCAATTCTGCGCTGGTCCCGTTGGCACCTAGTGGGGATCTAATAATGGGATCATTGAAAAATCGGTTAAAGTCTGTTTTTTATTAATTTGTTGATTGTTAAAGTCGACTGACGCTTATGTCTAACTTTTAAAACAACATGCTTATTTATTGTTAGATATAAGTCATAATCTTAGTAAAACCAAGTGAAACTAAGCGTGTTGTAAATGATGGAAAAAAAAACAGTCAAGGTTAAAAAAATCGATATTAAAATGCATTCAGCAATTTGTTTCAGTACAATAAATTAAATATGGTATTGATTAATAAATGTCTAATAGGTATTTTATTAAATTATGTGAGGTTATTCAGCCGCGGTTTGTAATGTGTTTTGAAATTAGCTCAACTATTGCTTTCAGCTTTTAAGTCAGCCTTATATTATATTATTATCCTGCAAAATCTGTGAAAAGAGACTGTAACTCATGTAACCAATTTCACACTTCGCCATGTTTACTCAGACGAGAAATCTATTGGATTACAATTTTGAACTCAAACTTCAATACTGTGACGTTCTACTTCAAAAGAATGTCCGACATTTTCGTTATTATTTATTAACCTTTTAGCATTACATCGCTAATTTTCATTTATTATACGGGCGTTCTTCCTAAGCTAACACCAGATATACCTATATCTAATATACATATCCTATTACATGTAATTTGATTGATCAACATATCAAACATCTTCTCACATTTTAAACGAGCGTATAACAGGTGTATTATAGATTCTTATAAAAAACGTTTTAAAACTGTTCAACTGTACATTATCACTTCTCATGTTTGTATTTTTTACAGTGCCGATGATTCTAATTAGTGTTAAGATTCATTTGTTTCTACGTCCACGTATAGCGCACCGAATGTAATGCAGTAATCATATTTCTCTGCTCAGATATCGAAATAATAAGTGTTTCATCTTATGTGATGTTAGAGGAAAATATTTTCTACTGGTGGCTTATGATGGTCACGCGTTTGTCGTTAATCGTGCTACTCGTCACTTTCGAACTTGCATAGGTATTTGTTAGAACCTAACGGCAACAACGACAAATGATTAAACACGGGACCATCATAAGCCACACACATTAGAAGTTTTATATGGGAAAATATTTGATGGAAACCTTACTTAGTACGGAATTGAATAAAATTCTATGAAACATTTACATTGATAATATATTAAACTTCAGCAATATTAAGCAAAAACACATACTCGTAGGCACTGAAGACATGAATAAATTAATGATGTTAAAGCAATATTAGCTTGCTGTTTTAAATATGCTTACTGTGATTGTTAGTTGGATTACAGATTACAATCCATTACATTAGTCACTCGAGCAACGATGACTAACATATATCCTGGTCGGAATCGAACCCTGAACCTGAGTAAACGATTTCCCATGCACCAATAAATATATGCAAAGATGATCTAAGAGTTTAATCACTCGGAACATATTTATTCATAACTTAATATTAATTGATTCCGAACATTTTTTTATGGTAAATTTGTAATTTGAAGTTAGGCCTGCAATGCTGTTTTTTTTTATCCACTACATCTTTCAGTAGTGGCTATGTGCTGTCACTCTTATTGTACACGTCAAAAGATTCTATCGCAATAATCAAAGCATGTCTGTGGACATAATATATATATACCGGGCAAGGAAATTGATCTTTTGACCAACATGCAAAGTGACAAAATATGTCACTACTGGTGACCCGCCCCGACTTCGCACGGGTACTATATCTACATAAAAACCTTCCTCTTGAATTACTCTACCTATTAAAAAAATCTCATCAAAATCCTTTTCGTAGTTTTAATGATTTAAGCGTACAAAGGGACATAGGGACAGAAAAACTGACTTTATTTTATACTATGTAGTGATAGTGATTATAATGTATGCAATGGTAAACATAAATCAGCATTAGTTTGCGTTATGATTGTATTTTCTTGACCAAAATTGGGATTATATTATGTGATAGAAATTCCTATGACAACCTCTGCTTAAGTCGTTGTAAATTAAGTACATATTAAATAGAAATCTCAAAGCTTTCATCGATTATGTAGACGTACAATTGTCCGAACGCACAATCATTACAGAAATAGCTATTGTCGTTCGATAGACTTCATTGTGATGCATCAGGGAAAAGAAATCTCGTGGAACGAAGCGTAAAAAAGGGCAAGTAAAAAGCAAACGAGATGCGCCTGCGACCGTACGCTAAGATCTCGGTCAGGCGGGAGCCGACTTCTTTTGTTTCCAGTCTCGAATCAGCCAGTGCTTCGAATCTAGATGCTGTTTCCAATTGTTTTTTTCTTTTTCCCCCTATGGCTTTTTCTTTATTGTCTTTGCCTTAAAAAAACAAAAGCCCGGTGGCTTATGGCTCCCCATTGATATGCGACGTTCGAATTGAAATTTAAATATTTGCTCGCGGATACTGGACGGGCTTCATCTTGAGTATTTTGTTTTTAAAGACGCTGCCATCTTCATATTTATTATGTTATTCGGGACTCCAGTGCGTTGAGATACAAGTCGATTATGGACTTTTCTGTTTGCATAAATATTTGTATCCAGTAAATAGTCAATGTGAAATTGGTAAAATGAATTAGGAGACTGACAAATTATGTGTGTAATCTTTGATTCTTTTTTCTATTAATCTTAATAGTTATAACTCCTAAAGTGTTTCATATTATATTTAAAACTAGATTTTTATTACGCTTACAATAACTACTAACTAGTTTTGGTATTTTTTATAAAAAGATATTCGTTTCTTTTGATGACCTGTGTAATTTTTTTACCCACGCATGATATGTGTTTGGTTTTCACTTTAAAAGGTTCTTAGATATTCAGGCTTTAATCGTAAAAGTATTTTTGCTTTCATTATAAAGTGGTATTAAATGACTTATACGTTAAAGATATCTGTAAGTTGGACTCATGACCCTTCACCGGCCGAATCGACCATTAAAAAACACCTCATAAATAGATGCTGCTCGCCGAAATGCTTTTACGCTAGCATCACTTTTCACTCACTTATTTTCCTACAACTTAAAACGCTTTAAAGCATGTGCAATGTATGTCTATTATTATGAGATGAAGAAAAACATAGACATATACATATATACTAAATATACATCATATATACTAAATATACATATATACTGAATATATATTGATTTAAACTTTCACGATTATCACTCATATTTTACAGACAAACGGGTCTTAATGCCCGAAACGTCAGATTATAATTAAACGTAAGTTTACGCGATTATACTGAATATGTATAGTTAACTATTTCAAATCTCAAGTGTTTCGCGTTATCAAACGCAGACGTGCAAATATATGTATTCAAACATTGCTCCAAAATCGATATTTGAAATCATGATATCATAGTAACTTCTTTGGCCTAAGCGATGGCGCAGCCCTACCCAATCTTTCCTCTACCTGACTAGAGTAGGTACCTAATATCTCCATCAGTGCTTGCGTGATAACTATTTATTTATTCTTAAATTTCCCTTTTGTTACTATATTTTTTGTTAATAAATGATTTATGATATCATAGTAAAGCTGACAGCAGGGTGTCGAAAATTCGGTCTAAAGGTGATGATTATTGGGTTGTATATGATACTTATTTAAAATATGGTTATGATGACATACGTAAGAGTAATAATATTTACTGTCTCTAACATAGGTATATCTTACATAAAAGTAATTAATAAATAGGTTTTTATTTTTCATGACATGCTATAAAAATACGAATTTGAAGTTCTGCTTTAAGACATTGTAATTTGTATTTTTTTTGTAGTATTTAAATTGTCCAATTAAGCTTTTTTAGAATATGGCCTTTCTTAATTATGCGATATGGATAATTTTGTGTGTTTGATTTTAATTTATTGTATTTTTTTAGGCTAAGCTAACATTCGTTTTTTTTTATGTGAAGGTATTATGTATACGACATATAATACCAAGGGGCAAAATATTGTTCTTATATTTGTTACACTAGGTGCCTACTAAAGTATGTAAGTGTATTAGACAATAAAAGGAGAAACATTAGACATTAGCAATAAAATGTTTACATGTACTCGTAATAAAATTTGACAAGCACCTGTCTTCCGCGCAGCCCATCGGCATCGCCAGCAAAAACCGATCCCACTGTATCGATAGTCTGTAGCGCCGCGGCTTAAAAACTATATCCGGCTTGCGACCGGTTCACTTTAGGTATTTATTTGAATCTATCTAGAGCCTATCAATTAAATTTGATCGCCACCTATTACGGTCCGACATACTGATGGCGTACTATTCGGTAAGAGAGTTTGTATTGCGATTTAAAAATTTAACTTTTTTCTCTACAAGTATTAGTTGTTATGTTTACTGATACTGGAATTGGTATTTGTTACTTTTTAGGATATGAATGTAGGCACCGGAACCGTTATTTTTTTCAAACAAAACGAACGGTTTA